>WBNO01015693.1:176782-191112 GCA_013400575.1 Peucedramus taeniatus | reverse complement strand
GAGGGAGGAAGGAAGGAAGGGATGGAGGGATGGATGGAGGGAGCGCGCGCGCACACAGACACACGCGCGCCCCGGGGATGCGCTCAGCCGGCCCGCCCCGCAGGCAGCCCCCCCTCCCTCCGCATCCTCCGCCGCGCTGCTCGGGCAGCGACAGACCCGCCGTCCCTCCTCTTGGGGAGCAGCTTCAGCCCTCCTCCTCGTCCTCTCGCTGCTTGGAAATATTTCCCGGATTCCTCCTCGGATCGAGGGACTTTGAAAGGCAGGGCTGGTTGCGGACCCACCCCCAGCAGCCCTGCCCTCCCTGCGTGGGGCAGTCCCCAGCCCTGCCCTGCCTGCCCCTAGACCTGCCCGTCCTGCCCGGGATAGTTCCCATTCATGCCCTGCCTGTCTCCAGCACAGCCCAGCAGACCCCACCCCACCCTGGCCGGTCAGCTCCTGCCCACATCCCCCCGGCCGACCTGCAGCCTGCCAGGGCGATCCTGAACCCATTTGCACCCTTCAGGAGGGAGAGAGCCCTGGGAAAGATGGAGAGAAGGGAAATGTGTGTGTCCGTGTGTCTGTGTGCGTGTCCGTGCGTGTGTGTGTGTGTGTCTGTCTGTCTGTCTGTCTGTCTATGTGTGAGTCTGTCTGTGTGTGTCTGTGTCTGTGTGTGTGTGTGTGTGTGTGTCTGTGTCTGTGTGTGTGTGTGTGTGTGTCTGTGTGTCTGTGTGTGTCTGTCTGTGTCTGTGTCTGTGTGTCTGTGTGTGTGTGTGTCTGTGTCTGTGTCTGTGTGTCTGTGTCTGTGTCTGTGTGTGTGTCTGTGTCTGTGTGTCTGTATGTCTGTGTGTGTGTCTGTGTGTCTGTGTGTGTCTGTCTGTGTCTGTGTCTGTGTGTGTCTGTGTCTGTGTGTCTGTGTGTGTCTGTGTCTGTGTGTCTGTCTGTGTCTGTGTATCTGTGTCTGTGTGTGTCTGTGTGTCTGTCTGTGTGTGTCTGTGTCTGTGTGTCTGTGTCTGTGTGTCTGTGTCTGTGTCTGTGTCTGTGTGTACAAGGAGTGCCTTGCTGTGGCTGTCCCCGTGCCCCACAGTGTTGCCCATGGCAGCTGTGGGGAGGCTGGAGGTCAGGAGCATCCCAAGGGGCCTGGGGTGACGTTCATCCCCCTCTGACATCCTCAGAGTTGTGGCTGGGGTCAGCAGGGGACATGGGTTGACAGGCAAGGAGCATATAGGTCAGCTGGGACCCTCCTGGGAGCTGGCCCCACGTCTGGAAACTGGGTCAGCCCCTGACCCCACAGAGCCTCCTGTCCCCACAGGAGGGTCCTCGTGCTCAGGGAGGTCCTGCAGGAAGGCAGCAGCCTGGCACAGAAGGACTTGCTGCACCTCAGGCTGACCAAAGTGTCCTTCCTGTGGGCAATTCCCCTTTCACCATGCCTGAATGACTCCTCCACCCTTCGCTGGCTCCAGCAAGGAGCAGATGAACCCATTGTCCCACCCTCCAGGCAAAACTCTGTGACTTTGGGAACTTAAAATAGGACCAGAGCTAATAACTCACACACTGGTGTGCGAGTACCAGTGACCTTGATGAACCCTCGGTGCCCAGATCCTCAGGTGCAAGGAGAGCTGTGGGAGGCAGAGACATTGCTTCAGCTCCTGCACCCTCTTACACCCTCTCCCTCTTATCCTGTCAGCTCTGTCTGTCATTTTGGTCACCACTGGCAAGACAGCAACCTGGAATTTTTCCTGTGAATTTCATTTGTGCTTTTCTTACTTGCTTTCAAAAAAAAAAATTTGGAAGATTTTTGCACCACTGTGTCCTTCAGCAGAGACGGAAAACTAAATTTCTCTGTTCAACATGAGGGGTAAGACATGGACAATGTCACAAAACTCCTTTGTGGTGAGCTGACCAACCCACAAACCAGCTACTTATAATTAGTGTTGCAGCAGTGATGGGTATTATTTAGTTTTGGTCTCACTTTAAGAGCTTATTGCCTATATATGGGATAAAAGGCATTTCCATTTAAGAATTTGGTTTAGAAATAAACAGGATTTTGTGTCCAATAGCTAACTCCGATTTTCTGCCTCACCTCTTTTGATTTAAAACTCTTTAGAGGAGGGATAAGTTTGCATCTGTGGCCATGTGTGGCACTTTGATGGTACTCAATTCTCCCATCAGGGCCATTGATATAAAATGAGCACAGCTAAATGTGTCCAGCATGCCCAGTGCTGTGCTGGGCTCGGGAGCTGAGCAGAGCAGTGGATGTGTATCAGTGGCATTTGGTGTGGCAGTGGCTGCAGGATGCAAGGCACTGCACAAGCTGGCATGGCAAAAGGATAGTGTGAGCAGGAGAAATTGGCATGGTTGCAGCAAACACAATCCCTGCTGGTGCTTTTCACCCTGCACACTGAAATCCAATCACTGCATCAGGAAGCAGTGGAACTCAAATTTTAGTCATGGAGTTCTCCCTAAAACTCCCTTATTCCCTCAGTAATGTTGCTGACCTACTTCCCAGCTCTTTCAGTGGATGCAGTACCCAGCTCCTCTGGATCACCAAGACTATGCTAATGGGCATCCACTGGTGAGCTGCCCTCAGAAGAGCCAGGCACCTCCAAACTCACCTCTCTCTGCAGCTTGCAGTGCCTGTTCCTGTCTCCCAGTGCCTCCTGCTGAGACCCTCCGAAAGGCTGCTTCAGCTGAGGGCTTTTTGTGACATTCCAGGGGAGCTGAAGAAAACAAAGAGTTTGTCAGTGTTTGTGGGGATGCTCATTAGTCCATGAACCCTTTGTACCCCCCTGCCCCAATGGCACTGGGACAGAAAAGGTGAAACAGCAGCAACGTCTGAACGTGAGAGCAGCTTTGATCTGCCTGCTTCAAAAGTGACTGGTTAGGAAGAATATGAGGCTGGGAGGCTTGGAGAAGATGTGCCCCACTCCCTGGTCCCTCACACACCCCTTTCCAGGCACATTCAGACCTTCTTTTCTTACAGTCTCCAAGAGAAAAGTGGAGCTGGGCTCTGAAGGAAAGGGTGGAAGTCAGGGAGTGGGAGAGACAGCGAGTCCAGCTGCTGAGAGGAGATGCTGTGTTCCAGGACTGCTCCCCACTGCAGTGGCCATGCTTCACCCTGCTTTTTCTCAGCCAAGCTTGCTGAAGTGGTGGCAGTGACAGAATGGAGCTCTGCATGGACTGTGAAATCTGCTGGGCGAGCTGAGCACACAGAGCTCCTGCGCTCTGCCTGATGCTCTCGGCAAAAACCCAACCAGACTGCTCCTGTACTGACACAGCAACTCCTGTCACCGTGTGGGCACATCCATGCTTCAGCATCCCAGACTGCAGCCTGGACTGCACTGGGAGAGGCAGCTCTTTGCTCCAGCTACCTCTACCTACCTGTCAGTCTTTGCAGCCATGCCAGTGAACACCCAGCACTGCAGCCATGCTTACAACCATTGATTACTCGTCTCAAAATCATGGAGATTCTCATGCCGGTAGTAGCGAACGGCTCATTCATTCCCTCGTTCATTCATGCCCACCCACAGCTCTCTCCCACAGCAGCCTGCATCTCTCTGCAGTTGCTGGAGGAGGTTTCTGGGTATTGTCTGCATGTGCAGAGCACAAAGGCAATTCCTCCTGGCAAAGAATGGGGTTAGTGGGCTGTGGAGCCTTGAGCACAGAATGGTGCAGGCCGATTCTCTGCGCAGTGCCTTGTGAAAAAAGGCATCTGAACTGCTGCACAGTTTAGAGGAGGGGGACACAAAGCCTCAGGCACTTTTTGCTTGAAAAATTTCTGCCTTGTATTCCTTGTAAGAGACAAGAGGTCAGGACAATGCTCAGCTCAGCCAAAGCATGCTCATCTCTGAGGAGCTGTCCTACCACCCTTTCTTGTCCCTCCTTGGAACATCTCCTCAGTGGAATGCTTTGGTCTCAGATGATGCTGGGGGATAACCAGTGAGTCTGCTTTGGCTGGTTATCTCTGGTCATGGTTTTCCTCGAGTCCCTCAGGAGATGCCAGAGAGGTCCTGCAGAAGCAGATGGGTTGTCACCTCTGCTTGCCATCCATCTGTCTTTGCTCCTTGATGCAGCAGACTTGAGCATGCGCTCCCTGATCATTCTCTGGCTCTCCTATGCATGTTCTTGGCAGAGACCTGGAGATCCCTGGAGAGTGGTGTTTCTAAAAATGATGCTTAGAAACATCGTTTCCAGCAATTTGAGCACTTCCTTTCACTGACACCTTCAAACCAGCCTTTGCTGTTAGGAGGATAAATCAGGCATTTAGAAATGTGGCAGATGGAGTGGGACACAGCAGTGAGTAGGAAGGGCAATTTTGTGTGCTGGACATCAATATATTTCTCTTTGAGCTCTCTAGGCAGTGCCTCCTAAACTGTTTCCAAGTACCTGCTGCAGTCTGAGTCCCAATGATCCCATGGAGGTCTGATTGCATCACAGTCGTCCATCAGCCAGCCAGGGGGCTTGGATGTGAAAGGGATCTTCTCCCCTGGAAAGCTGAGAGTACAGACTGCACCCCGGGGAGGAGGCACTGTTTGATGGAATGTTTTGGCACACCTGTGAAAAATGGGTAGTGTGTGATTTGCTGTCACTCCCCTGCTTTGAGAGCCTGCAGAGGTAAATGGAGAAACTGAGCTTGTGCCACTTTAGAGCTTCCCCCCGGATATTTGCTCTGTGCTGTGTTTTATGCATGTTTAAACAATAAATCCAGAGCACTAATTCATGAGCATGGCATTTAACAGCTTGGAAGAGAGCTTCCCTGGAAGAAGCATTGACTGGCCAAATCTTGCAGAGCACTGCTTATGTGTAACAGACACAAAAGTATATTTGCACTGGAAACCACCTGCTGCATGGGGACTGAAAGAAGGTGTAGTTAGAGGGGCTGGAGTTGAATTTAGGAAGCTCTGAAATAAGGAGAGTTGCACATATTTTGCAAACATCTAGGCTGAAAAACAAGCTGCACGTTCTTCTCTTCAAATTGTGCTTCATAGTTGTATTTTCTTTGTGGAAAAAAATCATTTTCTGGTCACCAGGCATGTACAGGAAAACTTCAATATGTGCACAGAATGACTTCAGCAGCTGGGCTTATTGTGAGAGATGTACAAGGTGCAAACTGTCTTCTCACTCTTCTCAAAGGGGTGGAAACAAAAAAGCCTCCTGGCAGCTGCCAGTTGTCTCACCAGCAGTGCATGCTAACACCAGCATCTCACTTCCACTTCTCAGGAAAAACCAGCTCCTAGCTGGAGTCACTGAATCACTGGAAAATGAAGGACCAGATGTTCCCTGCTGAACTGGCTGTCCCTTAGCATCTTTCCCTAGCAAAACCATGGCACCAATGAAGCTTTGATTTGCTGTTACAAGACTTCAGAACGCAGGGACTCAAAATGCAGATGCAAGGTTGAGTGAAGTTTGTTTCCCAGTGAAAGCCATAGCCCAGTGACTCTGCTGCTTCCCTGCAAAGGGCCATGGAAGTGCAGTGTGCCAGCCCTGGGGCAGCACTGCCATCAAACAGGCACTAGGACTCTGCAGCTGACACTCCAGCCCTCTTCACCACCATTCCAAGGCAAAATTTCGGAAAAATTTCAGTTGAAAAAAACAAGAATCCCCCCCCCAAGTACAGAATTATAAAGTAACAAATAATGTGCTCTCTGGATTTGTCTTCTGCTCTTGAGCCCTAGAGTTTGGTGCTTTCCAATTTACTTGGCAACCAGAAGCAAGTTTAAAAAACCATAAGAGTGCTGAAATAGTAATCACATGACTCCAGGAGCCGGGACTTCCAGAAAAACAGAAGTGCAAGTGCCATGTGGCAGTGTCTGGGAGCAGTGTCCTGCAAACTGGGGATTGTGAGGCTTCCCCAGCAGCTCTGGCCCTATTCCTCCTTTGATCCATGAGCAAGGTTCCCATAGTTACCAGTGGGAAGCACAAGGCAAATCAGATGTAGTGCATGGCTCTGGCTGTGGCCCCTGGTTGTGAAAGTAATTTGGCCTCCTCTGTATCATCTGTTTGCCAGCCTTCAGCAAGGCTGGGTATTCCAGGGAAAATGGCCTTTTTTATTAAAAGTGAGATGTGACTGGTCTCAGCTGCACAAAGCACCGTATTTGTATTTTATTTATGTCTTCTAGATCAAGAAAGTTGGTGGAACACTTTGCAAAAGCCAGGTGAGGGGATGTGCAATGATTTCTCCTAAAGGGAAATTCTCTTCTCTGTGCTGGGCTCTAATCTGCTGCCCTTGAGGGTGGTCAGAAATGTTCCCTGACTCCTTGCTGCTTTGACTTTACAAACTCTGCTGTGTTTCACCTCCAAGTGACCTTGCCTGGTGAGGTGTCCCTCCAGCACAGAACAGCTCTGCCAGAGATGAGTCCTCGAGTCCTGGGCACAGAGGAACATGTTATCTGCTGTTATCAGTCAATTTTAGGCCACAAGGACCCATTCTGTGCTCCTTGGCCCTCCTAAGGCACCTTGCAGAAATCCTGTGTCCTTGCTCCTGGTTGAGTTCCCCCCTGGGACAGCAGAGACAGCAGCAGGGTTCTTTTCCCAATTTCCTTCCCCACAGTTCAGTCTGCTGGCCAGGGACTCACTGGTGCACACACAGATCTTGCTGTTTGGGCACAGTTTGCTCCAGTTCTTCTGGTTTTGTCTGAAGATGTATGAACCAAAAATGCTTATCCTCTCTGTGCTGCCTGCTCGAGCAGTACCGAGGCAGAGACCATTGCTGCATGCCCTAAACGTAGGAGTTGAAGCCCTGCACGTAAGGAGAATTTACAAAAAAAAGGAAAAAGAAGCAAGAAAACCAGATGTAACTTCCTGATTACTTAGTGGTTATGGGTTTGGGGGTTTTGCTGGACACTTTGGAGATGTGAAACTGCACCATTTGTAAGACTGGATTCTCCTTTCAAATTTCCATGCTGTCACATGATAGTCTGTTTCCCCCTTGGAATTTCAAACATGGCCTGTTTAAAAGCTGCCCTGAGCTGAATGTTTTTATCATGTCTTTCTGGGTTGTGATGATGCTTTAAAATGATTGAAGATGCTTCTTTGCCACCTGCCTCATGGTTAGAAATCCCCAAGTCTTTTAAGGAAGTCTTCTGCTCTTACAGGAAGCTGTACCCAGCTTCTCTGAAATCTGTTTTGGTTCTGAGGCTGTAGAAACAAAAGCAGTTTGCTGGCGTGCAGGTAGCTGTGTGTTTGGTAGAGCAGTGTCTTACAGGCCTGATGGGAATAGAGACTTTTCTTTTCATTCAGCTCCCTTCCATGTGCACCTCAGTCTCTCAGAAACTTTCTGTCCCCTGCACCTCAATCTACCAGGGTAGTATTTTGATAACTGTGCCAGGGCTGCTAACAGTACTTGGATTTTATTTGCCATCAGTCAATTCCAGAGTTAACAGCTGCATTTATATGACCAGTGGCATTGGGGAAGCAGGCAACAGCTGCATAAGAAATAAGAGGGGTGAGAGGTCTCGAAGACATGATTCAAGGGGAAACATTGCAGGAATGCAAACTGACAAGTCAAGAGGAGACATATATCCTTGCACATCTGAAAGAGTGGATGCTTTCCATTCCTCCTGTTGACATGATAAGAAGTCAGGGGTTAAACTATAGGCAGGGACACTGAAGTTTGGCACAAGGAAAAACTTTCTATAGCCATGAGAGGAATGGTGTAGGCAGCAGGGTTGTCTGTGAAGAGGGAAAAGCCTATATTTTATCACTGAAAAGTCTGAAGATCAGGATGAGCAAACCTCAGATCAGGTGTAGGTGACCTACTTCTCAACATCATTTCACCAGAAAAATCTGAGAGATGAACAATCAGGAGACAGCAAGTGCACCACAAAGAGAAAACCGAGGTTGTGATTAGGCTGAAAGGAAAGAAGATGTGCCTTTAGGCTTTGGACAAAAATTTGGTGTTGCAGAAGAGTCAGAACTTTGGAAATTAGGCCATGCTGGGAGAGCATAGCGAAGTCTAGATGGAAATACTATCCAATTTCACACAACCAGGGAGCAGACCGACCTTCATTGCAGGCTGGCAGCCAATTTCCTGGGTGGATGAGCCATTTAGCTCATGGGACACCAGGGAGGAGAGCTGGTTGCTGCTCTGAAGCCCATGGTATATCCCACTTGTGTTTGTCCTGTCAAGGTTTGTTCCAGGCTGTTGTTGTTTAGTTATGGTATTCCCAAATTTAATACTCCCACTAAAGCCATGCGCTGCTCCCACTCCCCCTCCAAATGGAGGCACAAAAAGGCAAAGATCATGGGCTGAGATGAGAACAATTTACTGGAAACAGCATGGAGATAAGAAAATGAAGGGTAACAGGAACAATATTAATTTTAAAAGCGCACAAAAGAGAGTGATTCACATGCCAATATGCTCATGAGAGAGCCATTTTTTTGCACAGGCAGATAGTGATAGAACAATGCTAGTTGTTTTAGACTAAAAGAGAAGAGATTTAGATTAGATGTTAATATGAAATTCTTTACTGTGAGGGTAGTGAGGCACTGGAACAAGTTGCCCAGAGAAGCTGTGGTTCCACATCCTTGGAAGTGTTGCTGGCCATGTTGGATGGGGCTCTGAGCCAACTGGTCTTGTGGAAGGTGTCCCTACCCATAGCAGGGGGGTTAGAACTGGATGATCTTTAAACTCCCTTCTAACCCAAACCATGCTGTGATTCTATGATTCTATGAAAATATCTTTGGTTAACCCTGACTTATGGCTGTCTAACAACAGGAAATAAAGGTATGAGAAGCTACCAGAACCTGCAGATTGTAAGAAGAGGGATGATGTACCTGCAGCTGACCATGTCTGGTCAGTAGCTCCACTGACTAGACAGCAGCAGGAAAAATGGCAGGAAAGAGAAACATTGCTGATAACAAAGGCAGGGTACCAGCTTAATCACTGGCTTGTCTGGGGGAGAGGGACTGGATAAAGAAGCAGAACGTGGGAAGAAAAAGAGGCAAAACCAAAATCAGAGATAAAGGAAGTGACACAGCCAGGACTGATCTGGGGCCTTTGGTCAGCTGCATGCTTAATTATGGCAACGTGACAAATGAGCAACTGTGGTGGGTTTAGTGTTGGCTAATTACTCGTGTACTTGCTAGAATGTATTAACTCATTTCTTATTGTGGGATAGGATTGGGAGAAAGGTAAAGTAGACTTAAATTTTAAAAGGGTATAAAGAAAAAATTATTAATAGTAATTAAAAGAAGGAGTAATAAGAATTAGGACAAAACTTTTAGGACACTTTTCTTCGCCTTACAACTTTTTCTTTCCTAATGACAATGTAAAGAAACAAAGCCTAAAATTTCAGTTAGTTTACTACTTTTAGAATAGTCTTTCTTCAGTTTACTTGGGGAGAGAAGTCTCTTTTGTTAATGTTGTGGAGACTTCACAAGAAAACAGTTTTTTTCGTGGCTCTTAATTTTCATGAATAGCAGCTGCCTGGGCAAATCTGTAATTCTGAAATTCCTCCCATTTTCTACAAGCTTTTCCTTCAGCTGTATTTATGGGCTATGTCAACTTATGGGGTATTGTTTTAAAGATGAGCTGTTTAAAGGTAAAAGTTCTCATTATCTATCTCTGAAATCATCTTCATCTTTAGGAACAGAAATCTTCTCTTTCTTGGGGGTACAGAATCTTCATTACTCTTCTCTCTTTCTTTGTTCAGACTTCTCATAAGATTACAGTTACTTTAATATTTGCTTACTTTAGTATAGAGGCCTTTGTTTGATATCTATAATTTTAACACTTTTATTTCCTTATACCTTCATGTGTTATAGGGAAAAAGAATCTTTATTCATATTTTTACAAGAGGATTTTTGCTTAAAACTAAAGGCATTTCTTCATTCTTTTTAGCTGGGACTTGACTTCTTCCTTACTGACTCCAGTGTTTTCATGTTGCCCTTCTACATGCCTAAATTTTATTATTTTCTCTCACTCAAAAGAAAATTGAAGCACTAAAAAGTTAATGTCTCACCCAGGTCCTACAAATAGTCACTTAACCCTAGCTGGACTCAGTACCTTACAGATCAAAGTTACAACTAAAGAAAAGTACCAAAGATCTTAGTAACTAACTAAAACTCAGCAGCAGCAGACTAAAGAAAGAAGTTAATAACTTCTCTCCCTTTACTCATCAGCTAGTAAGAAAAACCCAGCAAGTGCCCACAGCAGGGGCTGCCCAGCCTAACCTAACCAAAACAAGGGGCCCGCCAAGTAACTTCTTTACCAACCAGAAAAAAAAAAAAAAAAAAAAAAAGAAAAAAAAAGAAAAAATTCCCAGGTTTCTTCCATCTTTAACATATATTTTTCACAAAAGTGTATACATTTTTTTAGTAGTTCAAACAGGTTGCCAATTACACAAAAACTTTACATCCCTCCCATAAATACCTCCTATGCAAAACCACCAGGGCAACACAGGTGTGAGGCTGTACCTGAAGTCAGCCAGGTCACGAACATCTGCCACATCCAGCACAACCCCAGCTCCTCAAAGAGCCTGACTCAGCACAGGGCTTTCCTGCAGATGGCTTTGTGTGGCAAAGACCCTGCTGAAGTGTCTGCAGAAGACACTGCCACAAAAGAAGGGACATGCATCAAGTGACAACCATGCCAAAGGCAAGAAATGAAGTTACAACTCGGGATGAAGGCAGGGCATCTGTGCTGGCAAAACATCAACTTTATTAAGGTTAGAGCCTTCAAACTTGTCTTGCTCTGTGATTTTCCATAAGCTGTGTACATCAAGGCACATTTCAAGATGACCAGGCTGTGTTTCAAAGAGAAGGATGTTAAAATTTGGCATGTTCTTATCAACAGGGACAGAAAATGTCTAGAAAACATTGGTCGTAATGCCTACAAACTTGTCTTGTTTTGTAGCATTCTTCTAGGTCTGTGCCTCAAAGCATGCTCAAAATAGTCTGCCTGGTTAGTTTTAAGGTAAGAACATTGGAATTAAAGGTAAAAGGCCGAATACTTTTTTAAGTTTATTATTGTGGAGGTACCTCTTCAGGCATTCTAACACCTTTAGGCCTTTTCCAGGTACAAATGAAGATGGTGCACATATAGACAGACTTGTCCTGGCCTCTAAAAATGCAATGACTCTCACCAAATTATGGATTCTCAGGTGGGTCTTTGGTGATTTATTTTGGAGGTTTTAAGAATCTGGAAAGGGTCTGAGCAATTTTTCTAAAATAGCCATTATTTGTCCTGAATCTTAAATGATGATTGATAACTTAACAGACAAATCATTGCCCACTAAGAAGATTTTCAGTGGCAAGCAGTACAAAGATTTCTCTTCTCTGACAACAACAGGTTCACATCCTGCACACGCTGTTCTCCTCCACAGGATCCCCATACACATCTCCATGGTCCTTGCACACACTCACAGCAGAGAACCTTCAAGATTAACTCTTTTGTCAAGATTAATTTGGACACATGTCACACTTCAGGGGAAGGGTGAGGTTATCAGCAAGGCTCTAAAAAACTCTAAGTGTCAGTTACTCTTGCTCTCAAAACTTCACTTCCCATCAAATCAACTCAAGCCAAAAGGCAAATCTCTCAGTTATCAAGCAAGATGCTGTGTGGAGCATCCCTTTTCCTCAACCAGTGGCAAAAAAGTAGGATCACAGAATGTTTTAGGTTGAAAGAGGCCTCTAGGATCATGAGTCCAGTTGCTGACCTAACAAACCAAAGTCCACCACTAAACCATGTCCCCCAACTGCCAGGTCTGCACATCTTTTCAATACCTTCAGGAATGGTGGTTCCACCAAACCCTAAAAAAATAAACAGGACTCGTCCTGATACTGAGGCCTGGGGAGCACCCCTAGTGAGGAGAGAAACTTTTTAATGTGTTTGTTTTCTAAGCAGTGCTGTGGGCTAAGTGCAGGGTGGAACATGGCAGGAACACAAGGATACTGTGGTGCTGGACCTTGTTGTATTAAACCTTTGAGTAATGTAACCAGAGAGTGAAGCAAGGACACCTCTCACAGCTGCATGTCTCTCTCTCTGCAGTATTTTTCTCATGAATTAAGGCTACCAAGGAGATTTGGAAAACATACTAGGATTCCACAAATAATTGGTTCATCAGCAACTTGGAAAAGCATGCATAAGAGGTAAATGCTAGAAGTTAAACTTATCTCCTTGGTCAGGATACAGCTTCTGCCCTGTGCATGTGGCTTACATCTGAAAGATGTTGTAGCAGGCAGCAGAGCAGCAGTAAACATCACTATTGTGGCCACTCAATAAAAGTGGGGACCTGCTTATCCAGATAAAGATAGGGCAATCCACAACATCTGTCTTGCTCCCGAACTGGGCGTTTTTCCTGGACAGAGAGTGCTTTCAGAGCCTTGCTTCAAGTAGCTATGTTCTAGATCTGTGAGTTCATCTTGAAATAATAGTTGCCAGCGATGTAACATTTAGCATGCTTTAAAGGACCATATGGAATAAGTTACACTGGAGTAAAACAAACACCAGTCTCTCACATCCAGTGTTATTGTTAACAACTTAACTGGGCTGTGTGTATTTTTCGGCAGCAAGGATGACTCACTAAATAACAGGATAATACCACAGATCACTAGCATGTTGTGGTCTGTGGCCACAGGAAGGCTTTACTTTTATTGTGTACATGTTGGCAGTCTCAGCACACCAGCAGCAAATCCAGAAGTTTATTGCTGCGTCTAGGGCAGCAGCATAAGATCTCCGCTTGGAGCCTTTCCGTAAGCCAAAAAAATAACACGGGATAATTCTCCTATCGTGCTTGCCAGGCTGCAGCAAAGGCAGCGAGCTGGGAATTAGAGGCTGGGAAAGCAGTTGTCACCTTGGATTTGCTTCCTTGCTCTGGTGTGAGGATGTGGCAAACGCTGATGCTGGGAGGGGGCTCTTTCGAAGAGATGGGATCCCCGTTCCCACACTAAAGCCTGGATTGCCTCTTTTAGAAACAGGTTGCAAACCCAGCACGTTTGGAAGGGTGAAGGGGTTGTAGGGGAAGAGATTTGTCCATGAAACTCTAGGCCCCTGCAGAAGTCCTTAGGGTGGTGAGGGATGCCTTAGGTGGACATGCACGACCCATCAGCTGCTTCATGACTCCCCAGGCTTCTCTTCCTGAGGCTGAAACCATGCCCAAGTCACTGTGGGCCAGGCCCCTTCACCACCTCCACTGAGCTCATGTGCTGTCCTTGCTTCCTAAGGCTTGTTGAGATGGGAGATCTCCCTGTAGCCTGGGAGACCTTGGTATCTGCAGAGGTGTAGTAGCCAGAAGGGGACATGGTTGGGACTGGAAGGTCATTCCATACCCCCTCACATCATTGCCAGGAGCAGGGGGAAGGGAAACTATCCCGGGCAGAAGGGGTTCCTCCTGATGGAGAAAATGACTCTGGGGGAGCCATCAGATACTTCTGTTATCAGGGGTGGTTCTTTGTGAATTGCTTATTTCCTGTATTTCCTCTGACATTCTGTATTATTGCTGTTACTTACTTTCATTTTCTTATCCCATTGCTGTTTCCAGTAAATTGTTCTTATCTCGACCCATGATCTTTGCCTTTTGTGCCTCCAATTGGAGAGGAGAGGGAGCAGCACAGAGTGATTTAAGTGGCTGTACTAAACTGGGGAATACCATTCCTAAACCAAAACAAGGGAGCATTTCCTGTGCTATTTCCAAGAGGGACTCAAGGAAACCTGTGCCTGGGGGGTCATAGAAAGGCAGCCATAGTTTTGCAGGCCCCATTCCTGCACTTTCCATGTTTTGTCATTTTTAAATTTTCCTCTATTTTTCCTGCTTTTGCTTATATAAGAGGGTAAAGAACATCCAAATTGATGCTCCGGTGAAGGAAGGAACATCTCTCTGGAAGAGCAGGAAATGATGTGTGGTGGTGTCATGCAGGATTAGTCTGCAACCTCCAGGGCACACTGTGGTCTGTGGGAAAACCTGAGAAGTACCACTGGGACAAAACTTCTGGTGAAATTCATCCTGAGCAGAGCTTGAGAGCCCTGGGGGACTGATGGCAGGAAAAGGATTTTATATACTATTCAGTGCACTTTTTCCCCCTGGGGAGTAAAGCAACCCAAGTGCTGAATCTCCTGCCTGGCAGAGAAAATCTATACCTGAACAGCACTCTGTGGCAGAAGAAGTTCCTGAGCATTCATCCTTTTTGGTTATTTAGAGATAAGTCATTAATCATTGTTAAGCTGAGTGGAATCCAAACTAGTCTTCCCACTGTACCTTTACCCAATACTCACATTTTGCAGAATACCAATTCTGCTAGCATTTTCCTTCTCCTATGCCCACTTTCTCCATTAATAAACTGATGTGGAATCCTCCAGAGTGAAATGTTCTCCTCTCCTCTCCTCTCCTCTCCTCTCCTCTCCTCTCCTCTCCTCT
>WBNO01015693.1:79917-176734 GCA_013400575.1 Peucedramus taeniatus | reverse complement strand
TCTCCCTCTCCCTCTCCCTCTCCCTCATGTCTCTGGAAAAGACTCAGCTAGAGACATCACAAATGGAAACCTGCATTTTATAATAGCAACATCAGAGTTCAGCATTCCAAGGATTTGGGAAAGATCCTAAAAACAAACATCCCAAACTCAGGAGGAAGTTCAGCATTAAATATAAGAGAAATCCAAATACATTGAAGAATGGAAATCAAAATAACTTAAGCTTTGCCCTGCAGTGACCCCATGCAATAAGAATATATTTATGATTAGATAACAGTGATGGCTGGAGCCCTGAATAGGAATAAATTGAATTTTGAAGACCTCCAGGTTTACTGTATTGTTGCTATGTTTTTCCCCTATATGTTATGAGAATAATAGTGAGTTCCCCAAAGGATCAACTCCAGAATGAATGTCCATTCATAAATTCCTTGCTTTACTTGTAAATTGTCAGAAAACACCACCACTACTTAAAGCTGCCTCTTCCTGTAAGAATAGGAAAATGATGTTTTTGGAAGAAAACCAAAGAAGAGAGCTGGACATTTTCAGATTTTTTTTTTTTTTTTTTTTTTTTTTTTTTTTTTTTTTTTTTTTCTGAAGAGGCCTTAATTCTTGGGCCAAATCAGACTTCAATTGACAAATGGGTCTGCAGGTTTCTAGGCTGGGAGCAGGCAGAGCCATTGCACAAAGCCCATTTTGCTGGGACATAGGCAGTAATGTGTATCTGACCAGTGGGTCAGTCTGCCAGTGTGTCCTCAGAATCTGCTCCAATCTTCTGACTTCCTAGAGAAAACACAGAGATGATGTCCAAACACCATCCTTCAGGAATAACCATAAACACATTGAGGTGTCTGGAGGAGAATATTCAGTGGGCTTACTTCAAATCAGAGCCAGTTTGCAAAGTCCTTACTGAGTGAATTCAGGGTGTAGCTCTCCTCGCTGATTTCTTTTTGGGGGTGCTCTCTTCTTGGGCACACTGTAAACCACAAAGGTGGCTTTGCCTTCTCACACGAAAGTCCAAATTCAGGGACTAACTGTGGATGTCTGGTGCAAAGACTTTCTTCTGATGCATTGTCTGAAACCCAAGTGTGTTTGGCTTTGTTTTTTTAAAGCCACTGAGGTTCAGGAGCACAAGCCACCAGTGCATCTAGAGGTCCTGTGTGCCTTGGCTCCTTTCATGAGACACAGAACATATTCCTGCTCCCTCCAGGTGCCACCGGGGCGAGGACAGCTTTACCCTTGCCAAAGACCAGCAGGAACAGGCACGGAGCTCAGCTTTGCCCTTGATCCTTCACTCCTGGTGTATGTGCTGCCCCGAGTGAGCTCGGCTGAGGCTGAATGTGAGAAAGAGCAGAGCTCCCCCTTCCCCCTCTCCTGCCTGCACTCTGGCAGAGAATGGAGCGTGGGAGGACCTCGCGGCGGATGCTCGGAGACTGCAGCACTCATAATGACTAGTCACTTATAAAAGATGTTAGTGATACTATCACTGATGCTTCATGTGGCTCTTTGTATTCACGGCTGGGGTCTCTCAGTCAGATCCCATCCACTGCACACAAGGGGCTGAACAAATCCCGTGGCTAATCAATAGTAAATAATAATAACAGCCAGCACACTGATAATAGCAATAAATATTAGTCAAGTGATAACACAAATGACTGAAAATGCTCCTGATAGAGGGAGGGGGCCACAAAGGGCAGTCTGCCTTGGGGCTGGCAACCAAAAGATGACTCATGCCACCAGGGCTTTGTCTACCAGGCCTCACTGCCTCAGGCCCTGCACCAAATGGAAACAGCAAATAAATTTAATAAATCCCAGCTTTTCCAGCTCCATCCTGCCATCCTCTTCCTGGCCTGCCCAGCACAGCTGCTGACCATGCTCAGGGACCACACGAATTAGCTGGTGTTTGTGTCTCCTGGAGAAAGGAAAGCTCATAATCTGGGGAAGGGGGGGGAGGTGAGGAGAAAGAGGAAAAATTGAGGAAGAATTTTTATATATCAGCAGGTTCACAGCAACCTATGAGCCAGGACCATATCCAATAGGAAATGGAAGCAATCTGAGTGAAATGCAGAAATGTTATTTCATAGCATTGGAAGCTAAAAGGTTTATTGGTTAGTGACTCACTAGTAATTTAAAAGCTATCTATTGACCCCAGTTATTTAAAGATTGATTTCTGTGCAAGCATTCCTGTGGGCAGGTAGCATGTGTTGAAAAGGTACCTCTCAAAAGAATCAAAGTTTGCCTAGCACAGACAAAGGAAACCAGACAAAGACAAGATGTGTATTTCAGTGAGGGTGAAAATGGAGGAAAGTGGGAATATCTGTGGAGATGCTGGCCAAATAAGAGGGAATGAGGGCATTGGCCCTTTCAATTGCAGACTCTACTATGGGGTTACAAGCAAACACTTCCATTATGTTCCTTATGTAAGGACAAGGGAAGGCATTTTCATTCATGAATGGAAATGTTTATGACATTTGTGGTCAAGTGATTTCCCTTTATGATCATCCTTCATATCTCTGGAAATCTACAATTTCAATCATTCTCCTGATATTATTTTCAGTTATCTTTGTATAATTTCACTCCACCTGCTCTGATGTTGTTTTTTTCCAGTCTATTAACCACCTGAAAAATGACAATGCTTTACCTAGAACTTTGCAGTGGGACTATGAATACAATATTATAACACCTGAAAACACATGAAATGTTAACCCAAAGCCATTCACTAGCATTTAAAGAAAAATCTCATGCTTAACTGTACCACCATATACCAACCAGATTTTAAGCCAAGGCTATAAAAAGCTTTTTTGTGTTCTTTTTAACAAAACACTTGGTGAAGAAAGCCTCTCTGCCAAGGCTATACTGTTTTTGTGACAGTGCCCAATTCCCAGAGCTGACACATTTCTGTGCTAGTTTGAAGGAGACCTATTACTTCAGTACTTTGGAAATATTCACAACAGCACACAGCTGTTTTTGCTGGAGCTGCCTTTCACAACACTGTAATGGCAGTTAAAACTGTACCAAAAATCCTTGCACAGGATGTAATCAACCTCAAATCTACAGAGAAACATTGGGAAACCGCCCTCAAGTGCCAAGAAAAACAACAGTCGTTTACAACGAGCTCTTCCTAATGTCCAGTCAGCTCAACCCAAGTGAAACATGTTTCTCAAAACGAAAGTAGCGCAGAGCAGGGAAGAAAAAGCCCTTGACTTTTGAAACTAATTTTTCTAAATAGAAACACAGAGAGACTCTGGCACTGGCAACCACCACTGATCCTTCCTGCCCGCTGAAGCTCTATCATCACCCAGTCTGTGAATCCACTTCTTGAGTGATAAAACTCTTGTTTTCCAACATTTTTCTCTTGTCTCCTTCAGACACTTGGAAAGTTCCTGTCCCTCCAGCAGCAAAGCTGTTATATGTCATGTTTCCTACTCAGAGAGCTTAACCATTATCCAGCTCTTGGAGCAATCCCATTGCCCCAGATTTATGGCTTTTCCCAGGATGTCAGTCCAACCGAATCCCCAGGTCTTCCCAAGAAATGCCTGAGTTGCTCTTCACTTACCCCAGCCGAGGCTCAGCAGTTGTGGGTCATGCAGGATGGAAAAAAGCCCTCATATGATAGTGTCTCTATATTTACCAGAAAGAAAGGAGCCGGGGTGCTTGTCCTTTAAGTGTCTCTAAAGATGGTTTGCATAGCTGGATCTCAGCTTATCTATGCTTTTCTGCTTTCGCTTCCATACATGGATCTGTTCCCAACAGTAACTCCAAGCTGTCGAAAAGAAGCTATCTGGCAGCTTTCAGCTTCATCTGACACGTAAATGAGCGCGAATAAATAATTACATTTTCTGCCGTCTCTCCTTTTTTTTTTTTTTATTTGCACCTCAGGACACCTTTTCTTTTTTTCCTTCTCTCCAGATTAACATTTTTCTGTTTTTCCCAAAGTTATTCCTAGGGGAAAGCAAACAGAAATGACCCAGGCAGATTTTTCTCTCCCCTTCCCGCAGGCTCACATAATTTTATTCTCATAAATCTTTTTTTTTTTTTTTTTCCCATTTGCTTTGCTTATAGGTCAGAGTTTTGCATGTTTGCTACTTGGAATCATGTCAAAGCAATATACATCATGTCTGTAGCAAAGGAAGGTTAAAAGTCAAATTTTTGGAGAGAGAGAATACAGCTGAGCCACGTGACTGCTCCCAGATTAGCAGCAGTAGCAGGAGTAAGCATTCCTCTGATATTACAGTAGCCACCGTGGGACATGCCTGAAACACTGAAGAGAAAAGCTGCAGTTTGGAAGACTCCTGCAGATCTGTTTCTGAATAAATCACTCCTTGCTCTATTCCCTATCTTTCTAGGTACTTTCCTACTTCCTCGGTTTCAGTTTCAGAAAGGGCTGATAAAAATGAACAAAAATGAACGAAAATGGGAGGGAGCCCTGTGGCACAGGTCAGCAAAGAAGTCATATAATTACCCTGAACTCTGCCCTTTGTAATCTTTGCTGTGCAAATGGAAATGTTAAGGGCTCCAGTGAAAGGGGAACACTAAATAGATATCTTTATTATTGTTTGTTATAGTGGCATCTGGGAGTAAAAGAGATATTAGTGAGTTAATCAATTGCTTCATACTGGGCTCTCTGGGTGAAAGAAAACTGGTGAAAGGCATATTCAGAGAGACTTAAGAGATCTAAGGCTGAAAGTAGGTGTCCCTGTTCAGGCACTTGCATGGAAAATGGCATCCTCAAATATGGTGGCTTTGATTCATTGCAGGAGATGGAAATTCCTTCTGTATTCCCACACACCAGTGACCTTGACTGCTTGAGATTTTTCCTAAACATCTGTTGAACACCAGGCAGAAGAAAAGTTTTTAAAAGAGCTCACCAGCTCCACCTTTTCAATTAATGATAAACTACATTTTCTACATTAACAAATTGCCCAATTAGAAATGCTGCTTCAAGTGGCATATTTGACTCCTGCTGTTTGCTGTCTCAGAGACTGGAGGGAATAAGAGTGGGAGTGTGTGTATAAATGGGGATCTGGGGAGATTCCCAGCATCTCCCCAGCATCCAGAGCTGACAGCCTCCCTGGGAGCACATCCCAGAGCAAGCTGAAAGCCTATGGAAGCATGCAACAGGCAGCAAAAGGAGTATTTTGGAAAAGATAAGTAGTTATGAAGGGGACCCTCCAGTTTTCAGTACATTTTCCAAGTGGCTGTATTGTGTACAGCCCTATTGTTTGGGGCTGTGCAGAGGAATGGGATGAGAAAAATTCCTTCTGGAAATTTGCCCTGGAGTTTCTCCAGCCTTTCAAGAGCAGGAGCCAAGCTCATCCTAGGAAGGTGCTTGAACAGGAACATCACCATTGCATGTTAGACATGCCTGGTGACTCAGGAGGTCTATGCTCTAATGCAAATGAGAACATGATTCAGCAAAGCGTTTAAATTCCTGATTAATTTTAAATATTGAATAATGCCTTTAATTCCCCTGGGGTTTTTCATGTGATTTTCATTCTATGCTTTACTAGGTTGCCCAGATATGGACATGAAGCTGCCATGAAGCAGCACAAAAAGTAAACAAGGTTTGGCACTCGCATGTGAGTGTATTTGCATCTCACAAACATCTTGACTTTAGGTATTGCTCCTAGGAGGTCTAAGGGCCAACAAAAATGGGCAAAGATGAGAAAAACCTCAGTTCATTGCATGTGCCCTCCTTTCCACGAGGGAAATGTTGAAAACCTCAGGTGTCCGTGGTTTTCAGTGCCAAAGAAATACCGAGGTGGCTTTGAGAATAACGTGACAAAGCTGCACTCAGAATTTCAGTAGCTACAAGGACAAGGGTGGAGGCTGTTTTCTGGCTTTGATCTGCTTTTTGGCACAATGGCCGTGTGTCACCCTCTAGATGGGTGACACCACCCTCTTTAAACTCTGCTCCCCACAGAGAGTGGCCAAAGAGCTTCTCAGATTTTCCATCAAGAGGTTTTTCCATTCTTCCCTGCTGGGAGAGGTGAAGTTTGTATCAGGGTGCTGATAAGGAGAAAGGCATTTTCCTAAAGCAAAAGAAAGAGCAGACAGCAGTGTTGCCAAGCACTGAGAGGGCCACAGGAAGATGGAAATAAAGCACCTTTGACCTTTGTGCCCACTGGCTTCTCTCCTCCTCCCCAAAACAAGCAAACCAGGAGGATAAAGTCCACCTTTGGTGGTGAGACACGCAGGGGACATCAGCAGCTCTGCCGTGCTTGGCACCAGCTGGACTTGCAGGAGTGCTGGTGGATGCAGGGCTGGATCAGGACCCCCATCTCTGCCAGGTGAGGGTGGTGGGGCTTCATCTGAGGACTGGTCCCCCCTGGGGATCTCCCCAACACCTGAGTTCCATGCCAGAGCCATAGACTTCCTGGGGAAAATCCTCCCCAGGCTCTCCCACAACATTTAGATGCTGATTCTCCAGGAATGTGCTCCAGCAGGAGGTTGAGGGTTTTTTGTGCTATTTGTCCTCTCTGCCCGCCGCTATCAACGCTGTAGCCACAAAATGAAACCAGGCCTTGGTCTCCAGAAACACGTGTGCTCTTCCCCATGCTGTGTGCTGCAGTTTTGAGCCACCAAAGAGGTGTTGAAGTGTCTTTTATGAATATCAATGTGGATTTCGTAAGAGTGATTTAAATATAGCTGCCTGCTTTCCTGGGAGACCCTGTAGCTGTATTCTCACTGCAGCAAAAGCTGCACCATCTGCCCAGCATTCGCAGCCGCTTCCCAAAGACCGCCAGGGACTTGTCATTCTGCATTTGGCTTGCACAGGGTTCCAAAATGAAGGCTTTCTGGGGAAAAAGGATGGATGGGCAGGCTTCAACACGTTCAGATGTGTAGCTCAGGTGCATTTATGTAGCATTATGCGCTGGGAAAGCTGGACACAGCTCTGAGCAACCTGATCTAACGTGGAAGCCAGCCTAGCTCTGAGCAGGGGCTGGACCTCCAGAGGTTCCTCACAACCTTAATTATCCTGTGGTTCAGTGAGAAATTCACTTTAGGATATAACCATATGGTAGAGGAATAGCAAGGAAATCTGAACTCCTAGGGCACCTGTGACATTTTCTGTCTTCCTTTGTTTCTTGTGACTACCTTCAAGCTCTTTGAGTGTGGTTCAGCTCTCGTTCCACATCCATGGCTTGCCTCCAGTGTTGCTTGAACCTTACTGCTCTGCAAGTGAAAATCCACTACTTCCCCCCCTTTTTTTTTATAAGCAAAGTGATTAAAATGCAGTTGGGCCTGTGCCCAGGTAAAGCACAAGAAAGTCAGGCAGTCATTCTTTCCTTGTGTTAAGTATGTAAAGTTTTGCAAGCGAATAAGACTTTTTCTGTTTAGGGTAAGCAAATATGCCTTGAACCTGGGGAGTGTCCAATTCTTAGTGATTGTTTATTTCACCAAGGCATAAATTACTGTGCCTTCAGGACAAAGCTAATAGAAAAAATGCTAATTAGTGCTGGTCAAAAATTTTCCAGTGGAACATTTTTCTGTCAGAAACTCTCCTGATTAGTCAAAGTTGAAATGTTCCAGGAGAACATGTTGATTTTGCTGAGCCTCAAATGCCACGGGGTGAGCTGAGGTGGGGTGGGAGTAAGGAAAGAGGGAATCCATCAAAACCCTCTTGCTGATTCCCTGACAATTTATCTGCTTGGCTGCCAGCCTTGTGGCACTGCTAAGGATTGGAGTTTGGGGCAATCTGCCATGCAGAAAACGTGCTGATGGACAAATTGTGAAAATTCCTGTTTTCTGGATGGGAGTTGTAAATACAGAAGTCAGGGAGCCTGTCTCATCTCCCCAGCTCCCTTCCACTGGACACCAGCCTGGGAACGTGCATGCAGAATGGCATATCAGCATTCCCAGATAAGATGCTTCAGGCAGCTGAGTCAGACCTTCTCCTCAGCTTATAAAAGAGAAGACATGAATTTTGTTCTGGGGTTTCTGCTGGGAGAAAAGGACGAGCTGCTCTGATATTATCTGTGTTCATTTGAACTCGGGCTTCTACAGGTGCAGCTTTTCCAACTGTGACATGCCAAATCTGCATGCAGCGCTCTTTTATATCTCACACTTCCTTGTCTTCTGACAGAGCTGCCTCTGCAGGTGAAGAGATGAGGATCACAGCACTGTGATACTCATGAATTCAGAAACAGCTACATGGGCTTTAATTTGCATGTAACTTTGAGAGCTCTATGGCCAAACAGGAACTGAAAAGCCCATGAGCACGGGTCTGGTGGTACCAGCTCACTCCAGACCTTCACTGCTGGCCTTGGGGACCAGACATGCCACCAGCAGCTTGTTTGGATGGTGCCTGCACCAGTCCATGTTTGCTCCTGGCTTTGCTTGTGCCTGCTCACTCCTTGGCTTCACTCCTGCTGAGACCAGCCCAGCTCTTTGGCCTTCCACATTTCCCCCTTCAAAGAACACCCCTGGGGCCAGCTCGTGGGGGTGGTGGTCATGACCTTTCCCTTAGCTGGGGCCACCTCTTCAGATCCCAGAGCTGGCAGAACGTGGCTCTAATGCTGATCAGAATATTGCAGGAACCAGGACTGAGGATACTCTGAATTGCCAAGCATTAATATTTGATGCATTTCAATATTTAAAGAGCTAAGATAATTTAAGAAACACTGTCACTTTTTAAAATTATTTGTAGGCAACTTATAATGGAGCAAATCCACTTGGAATGAACAATATTTTGGCTAGGGTAGACGTATGGCTCAGACAGCTGCCTACATTTATTTAAAACATCAGAGAAATGACAATTTTGAAATTCTCTGCTAGAAACCTCAGGTCTCAACAGGCCAGACTCCCAGCCAGCAGAAGCAAGCAGAGGATCCAGACAATGTTTTAACACTGGATGTGCTCAACAATTTTGTTGAAAGTTTTGCCTTTGGAAAAAAAAAAAAAAAGGCAAAAGAGACAGAGGGTTTCCCTGAGAGTTTTGCTTTCAGTGAAAATATTTGGGTTGTCATCTGAAACTCGAAAACCACAGCTGGAAAAAAAATGAACTGCTGGTTGCCAAGAAAGGAGAAAAAATTCTCCTGCCTTTTTCCTTTATTTTTTCTAATTTTATTTTTAATCTGTTTGCCTAGAACATCCTGGCATGGGGGGCTGCAGCCATTTACACCTGATCAGGTGCTGATAGCCCCGTCATTTGCCCGATAAAAGCCTCTGAGGCTGCACGGAGCTGGCTGTGGCAGGCGCATCATCTCTCCCGTATCACAGAGCTGCCGTGGCCCGGAGCACAGGGCAGGGGACGGTGGCACCATTCATGTGCCATCAAACCGAGCTGCTTTATGTAACACAATCTGCTTCAAAAGAACCCAACGCACCACGGAAACTATGCGAGGCAAGCCAAGAAACCCTGGTACAATAGCACAAACAGAGACAAACAGTCTGTAAAGGACAGCACACTTGGTTACCAGCGAGGGAACATTCTGCATTAAACAGTCCCTTTGTTTCTCATTTTCTCATCGTGATCATCAAGGGAGATCTGCAAACGTGACATCAAAAGATGAGCCTAGGAGCAAAAATTCATACCTGCAGCAGGTCCTGGCAAACAGGAGCTGCTGGTTGTACAATGCCCAGGAATTTTGTCCAGCTGCCCCTGAGGGACCTGGGGAGAATCACCACACTTATTTTCTTCCCTAACCACTGCTGTGGTCTAAGCCACATCTTCATTTTCCTCCTCTCTGATGCTACTGTGTGCTGCCCAAACACCACCCTGTTCTTTTAAATTCATAAAACCATGGAGTCATAGAATATGTGGAGCTGGAAGGGACCCATCAGGGTCATGGAGTCCAGCTCCTGGCCCTGTGCAGGACACTCCAGGAGTCACACCCTGAGCTTGAGAGTGTTGTCCAAATGCTTCTTGAACTCTGTCAGGCTTGGTGCTGTGACCACTGCCCTGGGGAGCCTCTTGCAGCGCCCAAACACCCACCGGGTGAAGAAACTTTTCCTGATATCCAAACTAAAGCTCCTCTGACTCAGCTGCATGCCTTTTCCTCAAATCCTGTCACTGGTCACCAGAGAGCAGAAATCAGTACCTGCTCCTCCACTTGCTCCAGTGAGGATGTTTAGGGCCCCACTGAGGTTTCCACTCAGTCTCCTCTTCTCCAGGCTGGACAGACCAAGTGACCTCAGCCGCTCCTCAGGCAGCGTCCTTGACCATCCTTGCGGCCTCCTTTGGACGCTCTCTAATACCTAAATGTCTTTTTTATATCATGGCACCCAAAACTGCCCCCCAGACTCAAGGTGAGGTTGCTCCAGTGCAGAGCAGAGCAGGACAATCCCCTCCCTTGCCTGGCTGGGAATGCTGTGCCTGATGTCCCCCAGGACACGGGTGGCCCTCCTGGCTGCCAGGGCACTGCTGACTCATGTTCAACTTGCCATCAACCAGGACCCCCAGGTCTCTTTCCATGGCACTGCTCTCCAGCCTCTCATTCCCCAGTCTGTACATCCAGGGCTGCACCATCCCAGGTGCAGAATCTGGCACTTGCCCTTGCTAAACTTCACACAGTTGGTGATTGCCCATCTCTCTAATATGTCTAATTTGCATGAGTCTGAGTAATTTAAAAAAAAATCATTCTCAACCTGCAAAAAGTGAAAGATCAAAGGTCTGCTCTGCATGACTTTCCTGATGAATTGCTGGCTTGGTCAAGTCACTGCCTCTGCCTACAAACCCTTCCCAGCTCATAGCCTCAGGCCTTGGCCGATCCTGCAGTCCAGTTGTTTATACAGCCAGCACACAAGGATGGTGCAGGGAAAGGGTTTCCTGTGGAAACCACGCCATATCTTCACAGCTGCCTGGTGCATTAGCATCTGGAACCTTAGTCTGCAAGCAGAAACTGGGTTTGATCTTGTTCTGTTCTTGTTCATTCCTGCGCACAACGGAAACGGTGCGAGTTTGTTTCCTGCTGTTGTGTCCCTTTGGATTGATGGGGCAACTTCTGTCTGTCATGGAGGTATGGAGGTGTGATAAACATTATGGAATAATTCATGTTCCTATGAAATATAGAGGTTATTGTGGTATATGTTATAACTCATGCTCATGTGAAAGTAAGTTGTGCATGTATGGAAAAATCTCTCAAAGTTTTAAACCCACAAGCAGCGGCTGGGGAAGGATTACTTCACAGAAATATGAAACCACAGATGACAGCGAAGGGGAAACCTGATTTACAAACTAAAAGTGGTTCCAACTGAGATGAATCCCTTCCTGGGACTGATTGGGGAACACAAACCCCTTCCTGGAACTGATTGGGGAACACCCAGGTGATGATCGGCTGACAAGTGCCCACAATTAAGATAACCAGGGTCATTAGCCCCTCGCATTTGAATGCCAGGTTCCCTAAGAAAAAGAAACCTCATGAATACATGAAGCAACAAAGAAATAGGAGAACCTCTGCCCCAGGCAAAAAAAAAAAACCTGTATAAAAACCCGTGGAGGCAGCATTTGTGAACAGAGGGGGTTCTGATGCGATAGAGGTCAGACCAGAGTTCACCCAGCACTGATCCCGGGCTCGGCGCTGTCTCTTTAATTGTGGCTATCAAAACTGTATCTTGATAGCAAAATAAAATCTCAAATTTTTGATTATTAATTTGGTTGTATCACTGTTTCACCTATAACACAGACACTTAGGACAGAAGTGTCTGATTCTGCTGGGTGCTGGGTACGGCTATAATGCAGTGAGGGAAAGCAGTTATTTTTCCCACTAGTGATGCACATGGCAAAACTGCTATGGCAAAAAAGAAACAGCACCTGTCCCAGAAAACAGAAGCAAAATGACAGAAGTGTAGTAACACAACAGTTGAAGGTTTCAAAATGTTCACAGTCTTATGATGGATGAAGGCAAGAGAAAGGCAGAAAGAATGGAGATTCACACTTCCAATCACAGCAAACCACCCAGAGGAAGGTCTGGTTCAGCCACGACTGATGTGTCACTGGCATAGCTCTGCCAATCGTCCTTGCAGCCAGAGGGGATTTTGGAGCCCTGAATGGTTGAATATTGCGAATTTCAGAAATTTCTCATCTCTACAGTTTGCTTATGGCCTGATACCCCTTTGTCCTGAATAGAAAGGAGCTCCCATATTTTGATTTCTTCCCCTGCTGTGAAACCGTGACCAGATTCACCCAGGCCAGAGGAGATGCCAGGATAAAAGCGGTGTTTTATCTGAAGAAAGATTGGTCAGAGAATTTTTCCTGAAGGTATCTGTCATCCAGGGAATCACAGAAATCATTTTTAGCCCTCTGGGATTAGGAAGGAGTTCCCATCCTGTAGCTCAGGGGTTCCCTTGCATCTGCAGTCATGTTGAGGTGACGGGATTTTGACAACTTTTCTCCAGAGTGTTTTCATTTCCGAAACCTTGTTGGTGTGATAACATTAATCAGCACTTCTGTGGAAATAGTGCTTTTGGAGATGAACATTGTAATCAGGATGAAGAGCCTCTGATGAGTATTGCTGAAATTAAAGAGTCTAAATTCAGCAAAATTGCTTTCACTGGGAAAATGCATTTTGATCCGAAGCCACCGTTATCCACTAGCTCCATGCTAGCTTGACAAAGCCAGAGATGTTCACAGTCAGAGGGGTTGGCACCTCTGTGAGGCCCCAGCAGAGATGATCCTCATCTCTCAGATTTTCCAGTCTTACTTCCCTCAGTGTGCCAGGGGTGTCCCTCTTATGCTGTCATCTGGCCAGACTCTCTTGCATCTTTGACTCCTGGAAGGCAGTGCAGAAGCAGAAAACCTGGCCCATGCCTGTGCTGGAGAAACTGCCAGCTGCCCACTGCTTGCTGCAGGGCCCCTCATTGCAGATGCTGTTGCCTTGCTGAAGAGATTCAGATTTTCTCCCTGGTGTTGTGAGCCTTGTGTGGTCCATAGATGTTCCAGGGCTCTCAGTGACCTGCAGGGTCAGGAGAGAAGTCCAGGGGTGACAATGTTGATGTTCTTTATTATTATTATTATTGGTCTCCCAGTGGAAGGGGCTGTCTCCAGACTCTCCTGGATATGGTGAAGCCTTTCTGAGGGCAGCAGCTTCTCCCATGGGGGCTGGGGAAAGGCAGTTCTTTGCACCTCCCTGTTGCACCAGTATAAACTAGAGTAGATAAATGTTCAAACCCAGAGAGCAAAGCAAGGGTGTAATGTCAGTGTTGGTGTGACTGGAATTGGGTAATTTGTGCATGAGCATGACTAAATATGAAAGAAAGATATCAATTTGTCCGTAAACCTGTCAAGGGTGAAACATTTCAGAAAGTCTGGCCTATAAAACAGAAATACAAAGACTAGAAGTATCACTTCCCTTCAAAAAGCATGAAATTACTCACACTGCCAGTGCTGGGGCCATAAAGCTGCAAGTGCATGGATCTGGGTCAACCCAAGATCCTCTTTGCCTACCTTCAGACTCCTACCACCTCCCTGGAAAGAGAGAGGAAAGCAGAGGAGAAAGCAGAATTTCTTACTGCTGGCTATTACTGCTTATACTTCACACACTGCTACTTAATGCTGTTAATGCAGTTCATACAACACAGGACAGATTTAATATGCAATTAAAATAATTACTAGGTAATCATTAATAATTTCCTGCATGTTCTCATGGGTCTGAAAGCAAGCTCCAGGCTGGCAGAGCAGCAGTCCTGCATGGCATGTCCCATCATTGATTAAATGTTCTCTTTTTTTTTCCCTTCCTCAAGATTATCTGCCCAAAATAGTAGAATCACAGAAGCACAGGATGGTTTGGGTTAGAAGGGACCTTAAAGATCACCCAGTTCCAAACCCTCTGCCGTGGGCATGGGCACCTTGCACTAGACCAGAGCTCAGAGCTCCATCCAGCCTGTCCTTGAACACTTCCAGGGATGCTGTATCCACAACTTCTCTCTAAAATTTCTTCCTTATACCTGATCTAAATTGACTCCCTGTTTGGGGATAGTTGGAGGGCAGAAAGAAGAAGGGAGCTGATTTTGCCTGCTGCTTCCTTCTGTGCTGTCAGAAACATCCCCATTCTTCTTGAGGCATAGAAAAGGGGACAGTGTCAGCAGCCAGAGGAAGACAGGAAGATTTGCTAGGAAATCTTCTTTCTCTGTGGTGCTCAAACATGGGCATGGAAGCCCAGAGAGGCTGCAGGATGCCCCTGCTTGGAACCCTCAAACCTCAGCCAGACTTGGTCCTGAGCAACCTCCTCTGAGCCTGGCCACAGTCCCTTCCAACCTTGATTATCCTGTAATTCCCTGTATTTCCAAGATCCAGAAGTGGCATAGAGGAACTTTTCTGGCACTGATGGCTGCTGTTTACCCAGCAGGAGGCCCAGAGCAGAGAGCCAAGTGCTTCTTTCATGGGTGTGGGCTGGCTCCAGATTTACCTCCCGATCAGACACCCTAATCTTCACACTCTGTTTCATCTTCTGCTAATTAAATATTCAGGACTGGAAGGCAGTGGAGACAGAGATTGATCACTTGATATTTCAGCTGTGATTACTATGAATTCATTCATTTAAACCAATTTGGAATTTATTTTTCTTGCTTTTGAAGGCTGCCTTTGGATAGTTTAATAACATTACTTCTATTGACTGCAAAAATAAATATCTGACAGCTCTAGTTTAGCAATGTCTCATTTGTATGGATGCTTTCTGATGTATAATAATAAATACATCCTTGTTAGGAATATATGATCTATAAATCAAAATTCCCAAGGTCTTTGATTAATCTGTGTGAGTGGGGTGAAGAAGATTGCTTTCAGCCTGTCACAAGCAATCCCTGCTCTGGGCTCCAGCAGCAACCACTGGCACTGAGGTCACAAGTCAGATTCTGTTCAATCCCATTTGTTTTCATTTCCCCATAACCTTCCAAGACATTCACCTCTGGGGCTAAAATTTTCTGTGCTGTGCCTCTGCCCGAGGAGAGTTTTAGACAGCTGTATTTTGGGAGGAAGGGCAGTAAGAGGCATTATTTTCCCCTTCCTCCTATGGCAAGGACAGTGGGGTAACATTTGTAAAGTAGCAGGAAAGTTCTCCTTCTCTCCTAAGAGATGGATACAACCCACAGCTGGAAGTGGCTGGCTAAGGCACATTTACAAGCACAGGAAAAATATTGTATCAAGCATGAGCTCCAAGGAGTCATGTGGGAAATAGTTTGGTATAGCCCCAGACCATCCCAATGCTGCACAGGCAATGCCTATTCTCATTTTTGGGGTGCTCCACTGCCCAGGCATCATCCTCATGACTGGGAGAGGGCAGGGAAGTGGGATATCTCCAAGAGAGTGTAAAATTTTCAGAAAAATGCCTGCCCCCCCCAATACCAGTAGGTTTTCTGTTATAGTGTGGGCCATGGGTATCCATGCCCTGTTCACAGCACTTGAAAAACCTTTTAACTGAGGCTTTTGCATCAGTGAGTTCTTGTTTGAGTGCCCTGGCCTCCCTTTCCCTGGGTATGTTGTTTCCACTAATGAAAGTGTTGGGGGTTGGATCTGTTTCTTTTGTGTTTGTGGAATTTTTTCCTGGTGGTTTTGCCAGGTAACTCATGGCTGGGTACTTTATGGATACTTGACTTAAACAAAGGAGGCAGCAGGTTTCTCTGGGGGAACAGCAGTGAGCAGCAGTTTGGTACGAGGACACCGCTCCGAAAGGACTGGAGTACCAGGGGACCCTGCTTGTTTTCTCTCTCTCCACTGGATTTCTCTCCAGAGGAAAACTGAACACATTTTTTCGTCACCATCAGACTTTCCTACAGGACTATTTCACTTCATAGAACTGCATCTACTGCTCAAGGAGGATTTCATCTGGACTGCTTTCACCACCCTGATACCCAGGGTGTCAGGTCACATCCCTGACTCTGTCAGGGCATTTTCTGAGGTTTTGTTGTTTCTTTGTTTTTGCTTGTCTCTTAGTGCTATTACATTTGTATTTGTCTTTGCTTTGTCTAATATTCCTAGTAAAGAACTGTTATTCCCACTCCCAAATCTTTGCCTGAGAGCCTCCAATTGCAAAATTATAATAATCTGAGGGAGGGGGTTTACATTCTCTATTCAAAGGGAGATTCCAGTTTTTCTTGCTGGCAGGTACCTGTCTTTCAAACCAAGACAGAAAGTGATGTTAGTTAACAAAACTTTGTAAAAGTTGTCCTGGGTTTAGAAATGTCCCACTTTACCTGTCTGTCCACTCTCCACAGTCAGCCCTGCTCAGCAGTCCTGCAGCTTTATGGCCATGGGATGGCCCTCCTGGAAACCTGAGTGACCACATACCATGTTTTCTTCTACAGCAGCAGGTTTGCCAGCTCAGAGTAGGAGATGTGGTATCTTGTGACGTGGATTTAGTAATACAATTAAAAAATTTGCATAAACGCCAACAGGATTTTTTTGCAACAAGATGATGGTTTTACTTAACTCTAGCCTTGACTTAGACTCTATCTAGGTCTTCTAGATTAAACTTGTTCTTTTCAAGGCCATACAGTTATTCCTAATGGTCAAAGCTCTCGAGGTTGCCAGCAGTGCAAGGATCCTGCTTTTAGAATATCCAAGCATTTTTAATCCTGTGCTTCCAGTGTATCTGGAAGCAGTGAGACATTCTTACTAATCCCAACCCCACTGCAGAGTGGAGCTGCAGTGTGATCATGCTAAGGTTCCCTCTCTGCCTGGAACTGAGTCAACGGGAGCTAAGATAAGCCTGGGAGCAGCCGGTGCTCTGTTGGCGTCAGCTGGGGTGTCTCTGCAGAAAGAACATATGTTCTCCAGAGCAGCCCCTTCATTTGCTCTTCCCTCATAAACTTTTATGGTATGATTTCCTTCCCCCCCCCTCCCCACCTAAATTAAGAACTTCATCTTTTTTTTTTTTTTTGAGGGTTTTATAAAGTTTTCCCTTGCATGTGGGGGGCAGGGAAGGGCAGATGCTGCGTGACAGAAGCTTTCATTGATTAAACTGATGAGATCTTTCATGTCCTACCTAAGAAGAAAACTTGAATAACTGGTAACTTGAGCAGTGCTCTGAAAGATCTTCATGATTGTCAGGTTGTTAAATTGGCATCCAGGCTGCATGGTAAAGAGGGAGAAAAATTAGATGGAGTTACATTAGGCTGGTGAAGAAATCTCTAAAGGCTGCAGAGTCCTCAGAAATGTTCTGCAAACTTGATGGTGGTGCAGGGGATTAGATCTGCCAAGCACATTCTTAAGAAACCATAAGAAAGAAAAGAATTAGAGGGGACATAGAAATAAGAAATGGAGCTGTGTAGGAAAGCATATTAACAAATGTTTTAAAAGGTAAAGGAGGAATAAATGCTTGTTTTCTCCATGGAGAGAACTTGCCTCTGGAATCTCCTACATGGCATCCAGGAGGATATGGCCAAGCTTGCTGCTGATACAGACCTATTCTGGATGGTCTAAACTAACTTAAGAAAGAGCTTCAGAAAAAAATGAACTTGCCAATAAAATTCATTTTGTTAAACTGCAAAATTGTGTCTGTGCATGCGGGGGAGCCTTCAATATGCATATATGCTGTTTGTCTCTAAATTATCATGTACCAATTACAAAGAGGATCTGATGATTTGTGAGACTCTGTAAATCACTATGAAAATGTCGATTTGCAGCTCAGCATGGTCAAAATTGAAAATGGGATGTGAGAAACTATTAGGAAGCATATCCAGGGAAAACCAGATGACATGGTTATCCTGCTGCATAAACCCCACATGTGCCTCAGACTTGCACATGGCATGAAGCTTTATGCACTCTGTCTCAGAGAATTCCATGGAAGCAGTGGAGGGACAGGAAGAAGCAATCTGGGAAACAAGGTATGGATGAAGGGTCTTTAAGAAGAGTTTAGATATAAGTGGAAAGAAAACTACGGAAAGGGCTGTGATCAGGTCCTCCGTGAATAAGGGTGAGAGCAGAGAAACAGTTGCTGCTTCTTTTCATCAGTGAAAAACCTTCAAAGATTTTTTAAAGAGGTATTAAAAGAGACTGGAGACCCTTTTCCATGGATCCTGTGTTGCATAGTGAAGCCATGGTGCTCCCTGCCAGAAAGTGCTGCACAAGCCAAAGATCTATATGAGAGAAAACTTGAGAAAATAATTAGAGAACTCTTCCAGAGGTGATCTGTCAAAGGTTGTCTAACAGGATAATAACTCCTATGGCTGCACTCTGACCAATATGCTGGGCAAATATGGCAAGGATGAGGTGTTTGTGTGTGTCCCCCAGAATTTGTCCCCAGCATGTGATCACACAAGGTGCAGACAGAGATATAATGACTGTGTCTGGTCTGTGTATCTGCTGGAAGAATAACTTTTTGCCTTGTGTATTTTCCTCCCTGCCACTGAGTTTTCAGGCTGTGCCACTGTGTGAATTTACAGAAATAAGTATGGGGAACTCTGTTTGGGTTGGATTCCTCCAAAGGATAACAACAGTGCAGCATGCAAGGACAGGTGACAGTCAGATTCTGCAGTATATTTGAGATAATAAATCTATTCTGTTCTACATAATCTCCAGAGCCCAAGTACAAGGTGCCTTGAAGTCAGCATTTTCCATGTGCCTCTGAATGACTTGGAACAAGAATGTGAAACGTGTTTTAACAGTTTCAATGCTTGTTCTCAAAAGTGGTAGCATTTTGGTGGCATGGGATCCCATCCCATATATTTTTTTTTCCTCAGCCATGGTATCTTTTATAGTGAAAGCACTTTGCACATTTTGAGTTACTCTAGCAGTGACTGCTTTCACTGCTAGAGTGAAAGTGTGAAAATTTCTTTTTATTTCTACCACTTGCTAATCCTGTTTTGGCTGGTGCAGCCCCTGCAAAGAGCTCTCTCCATGGGATGTGTTACTCAGAAATGATCCATACTATTGCTGAGATTCGGGGAGTGCTTTGATCTGTTTTATGATCTGCTTCACTTGCAAAGCAAACTTGTTTGCTGTTTGCCCATTTGGTGGAAAGGGGAAAAAAAAACTTGCATTGTTTATTTTATCCCTTTTCTCAACAGGGACAATTTTGCCTTTACATATTTACCAGATTTTCAAAAGTTGATGTTTCTGGGTACAAGCCAGCTTGGGGGGCAGGCAGCACATCCTTTTATTGGTCATGAGTGTAGGTAAGGGAGGTAGGGATAACAAATTCCCTGCAGACCCCCAGGGAAAGGGAGACTGTTTTACAAAACGTAGATGGTACAGATGGGGGGTGTCTTGGTTTGAAAGACAGGTACCTGCCAGCAAAAGCTGGAATCTCCCTTTGAACAGGGAATGTAAACCCCCTCCCTCAGATTATTATAATTTTGCAATTGGAGGCTCTCAGGCAAAGATTTGGGAGTGGGAATAACAGTTCTTTACTAAGAATATTAGACAAAGCAAAGAAAAATACAAATGTAATAGCACTAAGATACAAGCAAAACAAAAAAAAAACAACAAAACCCCAGAAAATGCTCTGACAGAGTTGGGGATGTGACCTGACACCCTGGGTGTCAGGGTGTTGAAAGCACTCAAGATGAAATCCTCCTGGAGTAATAGATGCAGTTCTGTGGAGTGGAGATGGTCCTGTAGGAGAGCCCAGTGGTGATGAGATGAGTCCAGTCTTCCTCTGGGAAGAAATCCAGTGCAGAACCAGCAGGGTCCCCTGGTGCTCCCATGTCCTTTCTGAACAGTGCCCTCAGACCGAACTGTCCTGTTCACTGCTGTCCCCAGGAAAAACCTGCTGCCCCCTTTTGTTTCAGTCAAGCACCCATAAGTACCCAGCAATGAGTTACCCAGCAAAACCACCAGGAAACAATTCCACAAACAAAAAAAACCCCAGATCCAACCCCCAACAGGGGGATAGGCTGGGAAAGGATGGGAAGAGGATTTTGGTGGGGAGCAAAGGAAGGGTCTGGCTTTGAGGTGAAGGTGAGGAGAGAGAGCTGGGAAAAGGGCATATGGGTAGAGGAAGAGACTGGAGTACCCCAGTTAGTTGGGAGGAAGCTTAGGATGGCTTGAGAAAAGAGAATGAATCAAAGTATCACAGAGATCAAATAAGAAGAGACAAGGCATGTGAGCTCTTGCCACTTCAAATGTGTTTTTTCTCTGTTAGCCTGAAAGGAAATCCCTAATCCCTGTTTCATTCTCTGGAGCCAAATGCCTATTACAGCTTTCATTCGATAATTTGGGAATAGTATCACCTCGGTGGTGTGGTGAAAACATGTGTATTCATCGGACAAAATAAATGTTTTATTTTAAAAAAAGAAAAGTAATACACATAGAAGGTGGTGACTTAGTGATAGACAGACTTGCAGATTCATTTCTGGGGCCTTTTTTATTTGTACTTTGAACTGGGGGAGATGCCAAGGACCATAACACCTCTTTCCACAAGATGTGTCAGAAATTTAGCTTAAAAGATGCTCTAGATGTAAGAAAGGTTAAACACTTTTAGAATATCTAAATATCTCCTATCTTCATGGAAGAGTGATTTACTATTAAGTCCTGTGCCTGAAGACAGAGGAACAAATTGTATTGTTTCTGCTTTTCTTTTGATGGACTGATTTCTGCCTGGTAACTCTTCCATATGGCTTCTTACTTTTGCTACTTTTTCCATATTAATAACATCCTTGCCTTTCTGACATGTATTTCTTATGAGAGCTATCAATTCCTCTTACCCTCATCAGTGAAGAAGTCTGGCAAACATATTTATGCACTGGATCAGATGCCAGTTCTCCAGAGCAAAATGAAACTAAAGTTACCACAGCTGGTGTCTAAATCTGCTGACGCTGCATTCCCCTGGGAACAAACTGATTTACTCCTTCTCTACTGAGCAAGTGAAGCAGAGAGGTGAGCCCAGGTCAGGAAATGGGCAGGGCAGGACCAAAGCATGATGCTGTGTGGTAGGTAGAAAAAAGGCTTTAAATAAGAGCACAATCTCACTGGCACGAGGGAAAGGATTCCTCACTTCCCCTTTGGAGGAAGCAGGTGAAATGTGCCCAAGGGCAAAGACAATCACTGCAAGACACATTTGGATTTTAGACTACTCTTACACTTTGTTAACAGTCCAGGCTCTTCCTAGCACTGAATTGTGAAATCTTTGCAGACATAATTCTAATAGACTTCCTTTACAGTACAGCAATTATGGTGATTGATATGGACAAATGTGATCTTGAAACAGCAATAACGAGACAATATAGTTCAGTACTGAAGCAAATGCATTTTGAAAATCAATTTTTGAGATGAAAATTGCAAGAAAAATCATGCAAGTGTGTGCTTGACTCTCTCAGTCTTGTCTGGCTTTTGTCCTGCAAAACTTTTAGCAGTGACCTCAACCACATTGATGTGGATTATTACTCCCTCAGAAGGCTGTGCTGTGACAAATGAGCTTACCTGCTTATACCAAAAGGCTGGAAGTTAAGGTATATTTTGCTGCATAGTATCTTTTCAGAGGAAGAGAAAATGTTCTGGAACATGCTTAGCAGTATCAAAGAAGAAAATGTGAATCCATTACAGCTCACACATAAAAACTCACTAAAAATTTGTCCAAGTGAAGGAGTGGAGAGCAGATACTTAATAGAAAAGTGAAATGGGCAGAGTCAGCTAGAACTGTGGGTCTGACCCAGCAAACAAGTTTAGAAATGCACTTCAGTGTTCACTTGGCGCTGTAACCAAAATATGTGACCGGTTGTTTGCAAATCCTTGTGTGCAGGGAACTGATCTGTAGCAACATTCTCATTTATCATCAGCTTCCTTCCAAACATGACTACCTCTGAAAGCTGCCTTACCTCAGCCTGCTTTTCCTGCAGCTCTGAGTTACAGGGGAAGGAAGACGGTGCTTTTTACTGATATTTGCGCAAGATGAAGTCATCGTTCCAGCCTTGGTGAAAATGCCAAGCTCTTCCCTTCTCCTGGAGTTCCTGACAGCTCGTGCTGTACAGGCTGCACTCCCCTCTGCTGGAGGGAAGCTCGGTGGGCAACATTCCTTGGGTTGCCCGTGGAAGACAGAAGCCATGCTCTTTCTCCAGCCAGGGAGGTTTTCCTTCCACTGACGGGTGAAAGGTTCAGTGGGAGGTGAAAGATGCTGTGGCCTGTCCCTGGCAGTGCAGGGGGATGGTTTAATGGCTCTGTTTCCTTTCTCTTGTCACTGTAAGGTTTTTCTCTCTCAAATACCACATTTAACCTGATGCTTTGTCATGCTGCTGTCTCTGAGCACAAGCATACATCTTTTGTGAGCTAGCTGGAGTATTTCCCAGATCTATGCCTTTTGGTAAGCTTGCTAGATTTCTCTTGCTAGTATGGATGATTATAAAAATTTTATCCAAATGATGGAACAAAAATTTTATATTATTTCCATCTCCTCATGCGTTTGGAGCTGCAGTGCTTCAGGATTTGAGCTAGCACGGGTCAGTGATAGAGAAGATGGAGGTGTACACAGGAAATAGGACAACTTTTAAAATTCTAAATGCTCAAGAAACTTGTGTGTGCATCAGAAAAAAAGCAATGCAACGTAGGCCACCAAAATTTACCCTTTTACCAAATTCTGGCCTCACAACAGCTCTGTCTGACTCCAGCAAGATATACCAGGTAGTTTTGAAGGTGCCAGACATGTAGACTGTAGATTTATCTATTACTCTGACATTACCAGCTGCTGGGGTGCAGAAATACAAAAAAAACCCCAAACCCCAAAAAGACAGCATCAGTTTCTGTTTCCATTTAGCCTAGTGGAAGAAAGAGCACATTAGTACCCACAGTCTTCTGGTGAGAGTCACACCTCCAACCAGTAAGGGTGGGGACCACTTACACAGCCTGTCTTCCCTGGTGCATCCAGGTTTCTAGGAGCTGCAATTGCTGATTCATCACTCTCTGTGCCCACAGTTTCCTTTTCTGTGATTACAGCTGATCAATGACTGCCTGAGCATGGCCAAATTCCTGAGCAGGGACTAATGCTAAAAGGGAAGGGTTGAGTTGTACATGCTTGCACTAAAGGCAAAACCCTATAGGACAAGAGGGAATGGCTTTAGCTGGAAGAGGACAGGTTCACATTAAATTATGGGAAGAAAATTCTTCCCTGGGAGGCTGGTGAGGCACTGGCCAGCTTGCCCAGAGCAGCTGTGGATGCCCCATCCCTGGAGGTGTTCCTGGAGAGCTTTGAGCAAGCAGGTCTGGACAAGATGCCCCTGCCCAAGACAGAGGGGTTGAAGTCTGATGATCTTTAAAGTAATTTCCAACCCAAACCATTGTATGGTCCTGTGGTTCTGTAAAGCTGCACTTCTTTTTGATTCAGACCACAAAGCTCTGCCTCTTCCCTCTGGGATAAAAAGGGAAAGTCACTGTAGGACCAGTGTATTTGGGATTTGTCTTGGAAACTGAGTCAGGTGAATGTGGCATTAATGATCAGATTTCTTGCTGTTGTGTGAACAGCTCTAATAATTGATTTTATTTGAATGCTGATGTTTCTCATTAACTTTGTGCCAAACTCAGCAAAGCAAACTGTGCTGGAATCTCTTGTCCTTGGATCACCCCTCTGAGTTCAGGTGTTAGAAAAGACAGACACAACAAGCAGGAAAATAGTGTCTTCACCAAAGTGTTGAGTTGTAGCCTGGCACTGAGAATTCCTGGAACTTTCCTTAGTGCACAGTAAAAACTATGGCATTGCAATAATTACTATGGAATTTCTTTAACCTATGTTTTTGTTCTAGTGCTGGAAACTCACCTGACACATACAGAATCATCTTGGAATATTGCCATTACTTACTGAAAACTGAATTGGACACTTTTCCCTTAATATCCATTTTGATAATCGTAAATAATCCTAGAAATTGAGAAATGGGAGCATTATATGACTAATTACAAATGAATCAGCACATTTTACAGGGTCAGTGATTTACAGGCTGGGATTTAAGTGCCTGTTCTGCTTAGTTACACCACATTAGTGAGGAATCGTCTGAGAAATTCCTGCATTCAAACAAAACAAGGGGGAAAAGCAGGAAGAGAAGAAAACAGTAATCATTGGATGTCTTCAAAACTTGACAAGGGCATGATCAATCAATCTGGTTTGAAGTTTCCCTGCTTTGAGCAGAGAGTTGGACTTGGTATTCTTGAGGCTGAATTACTCAATGATTCTGCAATTTTCATAAATGACTTCCCAAGTTGGGGTCAAAGTTGTGCAGGATCCATGGTTGGCATGAAGACAGCAATGCTCCTGCTTCCAAATGATCCACAAACCTTGCAAATAAAGAACACCCCAATCTGAACAGCAAACTTATTTGCCTGATATCATCAGAACTACATTGATAATGGAGTTGTCAAAGCTAAGGTAAAATCGGTCCTAAGAAAAAAGTAATTTTTGGAATCTCTGACATTGGAAACATAATGTACCCATAAACATCCACATAAAGTTTGACTTGGGCATCAAAAGTGTTCCTTTGTAAACAGCCCATAGTACATGTTAATAGTTCTTAATATCTGTTGGAGGTTGCACAGGGATTCTGTAAAATGCCTGGGAGCAGATCTCAGGGAATATGTGCCACACAACATGTGGTTTTACAATTCTTTCAGTCTTTTTCCTTCTAAATCCTCCCAAAGCCTACACAGTTTTGAAGACTGTCTACAGGAAGGAAAGGCTGAGCTAAATTGTATTTTTTGGTGGCACTGATATCTTCAGGAACTTTGATGGCCTTACCTGAGCAGGTGTGATACTCATCAGCACACTGGAGCACCTTTGCTTGTCTAATTTACTTCTTAGGATTTTTAATCTTATTTTTACAGGGAAGGTATAAGATCACGATATCTAAATACAATGCAGTGTTTGAAGGGTCACATGGCACCAAAAGACAAAGGATGTATGCCAAGGATTTGAAGCAGTGAGTATTCACTCTCCACAGGGCTGTGCAGAAAGTAGTAAGAGGCCACTTGCTCCTCAGAAGAGCATTTGGAGGTAGAGGGCAAAGGCACAAGAACACAGCCTGGCTGAATGGATTTCCAAGCCTGAGAATATATTTATACCAGTTTAATAATCAAGTCATGTAAATTCATTTTAAGGCAGAGCATACTCAGAAACACCAGCAGTTCTTTCTGAATATGCTCAGGAAAGGCCTCTGGTGCCTTTGGGGTGGATCATGTTTTTCAAACAGCTTCAGCCCAGTCAAAATGTGATGTCTGGGTGGCTAAGAGAGGTATGGCCTGGTCAGCTGTGCAAGGCTGGAAATGCTCTGTTTGGGATGGGGAAGTGAAAGAAGAACCACGCCAAGGCCACCACGATATGCTGAGAGTGAGAAAGCAGCAGCCTCCAAATATTTGGGAACAATTCCTCCTGCCATGTCCTCAAATCCTTCACACTTTGCTTTCTCCACTGAATACCAGCCACCCCTATTTTCCTGTGTTGCTTCTCTGCTCATTTCAGGGAGTTGAAGAGAAATCCCACTGAATGAACAAACACACATTTTCGAAACAGTTAATCCCAAATAAAGTCAGATTTTAAGACTTGCTGTATGAAATGGAGCACTTCCCTAATTTTCTTGAAAAGTGGGGCTTATTCTTCATAAAGAAAAAGAGACTTTCAACTTACTGAATAAACTGAATTGGTTTATTTAATTCCTCCTATCATTTCAAAGGCTCAAAGTAGGCTTGGGTTGTGGATTTTTTTTTTTTTTTGGCACACTTGAGAAGTATTCTGGAAATACTTTATCTACTAAGTATCAATCTTGCCTTTTTAATGGCATTTTGCAGAGCATTTACACACACTCTTTTCCATCTCTGATCATCATCCTTTTCCCACAGCAGGAATTTGGGATGCTCTCCTGCCCTTCCCGTGCTGCCTTCTTCAAGGGGTTCTGCTGAGACTTGCAAACTTAACACAAAGACCTGTCCTGTCCTGAAATTCCTGTTTCCCTGCAGCCAATATAATTCCCTTGAATTTTGCCTAGGATCACTCAAGCGGTTCCTAAAATAAAAATCTTGAAGGATTTTTGAAAGCCTTCCCTCCTATGCCAGAAGCTGCCTGTATCGAGTCATCAGGTCTAGAAGAGAGCCTCAGATGTTGTGCCAAGACATGAAAATGTGTCACCATCTGCAATATCCCACTTCAAACTCAGTATCTGTAGCTCAGAAAGAACTGGTGCTGCTGTGGCAATAGGTTATCTGGTGGTGCCTGCACGGTCCTCTGCTCCTGAGCCTTGCTCCTGATACTGCCTTGCAAAGGGTTACTTTGAAAAAGGTGGTAAATTGAATTAATCCTGTGAGGAAACCACATTTTGAGTGATCATTCACTTATTAAAGCAGAGCCAGTGTTTAACGTTTCTTCAACACAGTATTAGAGGGAAGTGAATGAATTATTGAATGAACTATCTTCAAAAGTTCCCTAAGGCTTATATCATCTTGCACTTACCAAAAGCATGATGCCTGCTGTGCTCAGATAATCCATTTACAAAGCTTTTAAATATATTTAAGGGTGAGCTTTGTAGGTTTCCTATTTCCAATTAAACAAAGCGTCAACTTCTTTGAGAGAAGCCTTTAAGAAGCACAAAATCTCATTGTTTAAAATAATTTTGCAAACTCGTTCCCAATTCCCAACAGGCCTCTCTAGTCTTTGAACTAATTTTTTTTCCCCTATAGTGTCATTTTGAATTAAGTAGGTTTATCTTGAGTTTGCCATCTCTGATTTCCTCATGGTATTTAGGGTGTAGTAGTCTCCTCTGCCTCTTCCCTGATTGCTAAAATGCAGCTTGCAATGTTTTTCTGTTCTGCTTGGCCACCACGATGGATGGGGTTGTGAGTGTTGCCTTCTCCAGGAGGTTTTATTCTTTTTCTGCATCTGTTTAATTTCAGACTGGTTTTGAGAAAGGTCAGCCCCAAAAACTGACAATAAGGTTTAGCTCAAAGTCCTCAGTTATGTAACCAAACACTTTGCATGTGCAATTTTGGGTCTGATGTTCGAGACAAGATGTTGCTCCTTGGTGAAATTTGGAGTCAATTCTGTGACAGTGAATGAAAAAATGTTAGTGGTTTCATTAACATTGGTGTAAAACATACAGAAAACTTACTGCTTGATCTGGACTTTGGTTTAAATGGGTATGTTTCAAACATTGCAAAGTAATGCCTTTTTTGATGGATTCAGGCCTTTCCTCCCTTTTTGCCTTGTTCTCACAGAACGAGGTGTAAGCATTTGAAAGTACAAAGTTTGAACTGCACTGCCAGAAAGGTTGAAAATGTGGTCCTGGAAGCAGCAATCTACAGCAGCTGTGGAGCTGTGCAATGGGGATTTTTGCCTTAATGATAGTGAGTATTCACTCTCTTTCCCTGGGCAGTGCCTGAGCACTGGGACAGATTGCCCAGAGAGGCTGTGGAGTCTCCCTCCCTGGGGATAGTCAAGAACCATCTGGACACCATCCTGTGCCACGTGCTCTGGGATGGCCCTGCCTGAGCAGGGAGGTTGGAGCAGATGACCCACAGGGGTCACTTCCAGCCTGACCCATCCTGGGGTTTTGTTGCTCTGTAATGTCCCAGGGTTTTTTTTCCAGGAGGAGCAGTGGGGCAACAAAAATGTCCTCCTATAGCACAGTGATCAGCACTGATACTGGAGCATGTAAAATTGCACTTACAAAGGGTAATTGTGACTTTTAAGATGCTCAAAATTATCTCAGTTCCTAAGGGCTATGGCTAAATGACTGCGTAACTAACAAATAATTTTTCAACCTAAATTAAATAATAAATCCCACCACATGAAAGCTTATTTTTTGTTCTAGATATATTTTGCAGTCACTCCAGTTCTTGCTATGGTCCATCAAGTCGCAAAGACATCTAATACAAAGAGCTAAGAGTAATTTGCCTTGATTTAGGGTTTTCATCTGCTGCACAAGCTGGGAAATTAATTGGAATGGGTGTTCACACTTCAGGAAAAGCAGATCTGAGCTGACTGAGACGCATAATGACAACTTCTAATTTGTACAGGGCAGCTTTCAGATGACTATGGCTTTTGGTTCCTTGAGTGAGCAGCCCAATCTCATTTTCATAGCCTCTGTTTAATATTTTGCTTCTGGGATCAGTGGAGAAATAGGGGAAAAAATATTCTTTATGCACATACATTTTTTCAGTGCTTTTGGGTACTGTTGCAATTTAATTTCTAAAGGAGTAGAATTAATGAGTCCTGAAGGTGAACAGGATCAGAAACATCTATGGGAAAGGCTCCAACAGCCAGGATGTTAATTCTGGAAACATCCACGATAGTGTGATGGATCCTCAGCTCTCCTCAGACTCTGGTTCTGCTTGTGGACACACAGGTTTGCCAGTCTTGCAGGTGATGTCAGTGAGCACTTCTTGAAACTTTGGGAGTGTTGACATCACAGTCACCAAAGCTCCTGAAGTGAAGGTGCAAGGAGAAGGGATCTCCACAAGGCTGGTGCTAAAGCTGATTTTCTCATGAGGAAAATATGAGTCTTCATGATGACTCGGTGTCTGTACCTTCAGAGGAAGGAGGTGGAGAGCAGAGCATGGTAGATCATGTGGATGCCTTTGAATATGTGAAAAACCCCATCAGTGCTTTCTCACGTGAGGTTCCTGAGTGGGTACAGCTGGAACTGGAAGCCCTGTTCAAGCAGAAAAACCTGCTGAGGGAGGTATAAAACATCCCAATTTGTTATACTCTGAGTGGATAAGCCACTCAAATTGCCTTCCTCTTGGGATTCAGGAGGTCTTGGTTTAAAATGAAGTCATAGTACAATCTGTCCAAAACAAGTCTCGATGTTTTATTACCAACTTTTGGCTCTCATTTAGCTTTCAGAAATTAGACTTTGGCTTTGGTTGAAAACTCGATGTGTTTAGCTGAAAACCAGACTTTTTTCTTTTGCAAAACACCACTTAGCTGAAACCCCAATTTTTCAGTGCAAATCAATTAATGCTTGACTGTGCCAAGGCAGGCACTTCTGATGTCCCACTGCCCGTTTCATTTGTGACCCACGGGGTTCCTCAGAGGGCTGAATATCTTCTGAGTCATCCACATCTACTCCTCGAGCTCTGCAAATCCAACCAGAAAGCATCCACAGATACACTGCAAATAAAACACATGGACTCATTCCAAAGGCTTTCTGCAGCCTCCCTGCCAGCTTTGGGGTAGTGAGGAATGTTAGTTGAAAGCTGAACCACCGCTGTTGCTCAAGACGTGTTTATACCATCTATTGTGGAAGATTTTTGAGCTGTAATTTGAAAATGTAAGGAAGGCAGTAATAAAGGAGAAGCAGGGAGGGAAAAAGTCTCCTGGGAAACAATTCCAAAAGTGCCAATTAATCTGAGCAGCGGAGGGGTGAGGTAGAAATCTTGAGTGTTCACAAATCATCTGGTAACTCAGCAGCTTAATGGCACTCGGGAATGGAACACAGGATGATCATCATGTGCATTGTCTGGAAAATGAGGGTGATTTGTGGCTGCAGGTCCTCTGTTAAAGCTGTCAGAGCCAGTGTCCCCCAGGGGTTGTCAGAGGGTGAGGCACAGCAAGGTGAATGTGAAACCAGGCATCAGGCTCCATGAGTTTTTCCAGTCCAACACCACTTTTTCCCTCCATCATGTTTTGGATCTGCTCTTGTCCACCTACATGTGCATCCCTGGGGTCTTTCTTGTTACTGCTCTAAGGTCCTGTCTTGCTGGTTTGATCTGTTCTTGATAGCCACATGATAAGCAAAATCCTGCCTTTCTTGAAGGCAAATTGCTCTTCCCTTGGCCCGAGTGTTGTCAGAGTTTAACCTAAGGGGCTGTGCTTATCTCTGAGGGGAATTTCCCATCTAGTGATGGGACCCACGTAATGCAGGAGAGAATTGCTGGTCTCAGGTGTGAGCTGGGCTGCAGACTCACATCCATCACTATGTCCTCAGCTCAGGCTGCAACTTGCTGCTGTGATAGCAAAGTCCATCACAGGAGAAGCAGAAGCTCTCTCTCTCTCCAGACAGAAACACTCGGATGATCCGCTCCTAACAGCTACTGCAGTAAGGCTGGAGCCATACATCACAAACAAAATCCTGTGATGACTCTGTTTGCTCTGATGGAGAACTTTGCCAGACCTGCCAATGCTGAAGGAAGCAGGGAAGTGAACATGTCTGTGCTGACTGAGGCTGTTTTGAATTAACTTTCTGTTTCTTTTTCTTTCCCCGAGGCAAGGTCACACGAAGGTATTGGAAAATTTCAAGGCAAAGAAACTCAACACCTTAAACTTTGTATAAAATAGAGTTTTAGATATACGAAACCCTGGGATATTTGGCAGTCTAAGGTTTTAAGTGTTTTCTCAGAAAATCTAAAGGTTTTAATTCTGGCAAAATTATGTCAACACGCTGTCAGTTGCCTCTTGGTAAGTAATTACAGAGAGCAATAAATGTTTTTGAACTCTGGAACGTGGGCTACATCAAGGGGAGAAGGATGAAGCATTGAAGTTGTTAAAGGCAATCCATCTCCTGTCTTGGAAAGACATGAAGCTGGAAGGCATTTCAGCTGCCAGGTCACATCTTAGCCCAGAGCCTTGGAGCAGCTCTAAGCTTTGTGCAAATGGCTTCTCCCCATACTGGGAAGCCTCAGGTGGTTTGGCCAAAGTCTTGGAAGGGACACAACATTTGTGACACTGAGATCTGTCCTCTTGAAGCTCCTCTGCACCTCTCCTGGCAGGGTGGGTGGATTGCAAAATTACAGATGAGAGAGTTGTTGAGAAGACAGAGTGGACCTTTTAACTAAAACATCTGCATAAATGTGGTAAAAATATAGAGCTGTGGTCATGAGCATGAATTCTGAATTAGCTGGAAGTCAATGCATTCCATGAGGTGTGATGGAGAAGACAGTGCTGTGCAGAGAATGGATTTCGAGAAGTACTCTAGTCACATTTAAGTTATAGTTTTTACTTTTATATATTATTAAACCATTTTTTCATGACATACAGAAAGTTCAAGAAACCTGAATGGGGATGGTTGGTCTTTTTAAGTACTATTTTACATTTTTAGTATAGTTTTTGGTGGATGGAAGCAAGAGGACATAATGACTTTTTTCTTCCTGTTCACCTGCAAGTTCACAGCTCTTGAATCCATTTGCCAAATTCAATGAGATCTGACCAAAGGGAAGAGATTCCAAAGCTGTCAGCTTGAATTATATCCCAGTTACCTCATAGCTGCTACACTACTTTCTGTTTGCTTAATGAAAATTGGCATTTACACAGAGGTAATAGCTCCTTTTGGGCTCATACTGAGTTGAAAAAAGGCTCAGAGCAGTGCTTACCCCTCCCACTTAATCTGAGTTGTCTGTCCTACAGAAGCTATTCAGAACATTTTTTTTTTATGAATATAAATTCTTTTCAGCATTGAAAATTTCTAAATTAGCTTTTGTAATTGACTGCTCTTAATCATAGATGGGACTGTTCCACCCTGGTGATGTGAGAAGGAAGAAAGGCCTTTTTTTGGCTGGATGCTGATTTCCTTCCCAGAGCTGCATTTATTGTGTGTACTGTCAGAAATGAAAGCTAGAGAAACAGGCACACAAGAAAACAGTGAGCACAGGAGGAACAGAAAACAATGTTGCCAAGGCAACTTTCTCTTGGTTTCCAGAGATACTTTAAAAAAAAAAATCCTGAAAACATTAGTCATACTTTTTTTTTTAATGCATTATTTTTATCTATTAATTTGGAGTTCGCTTTGCCAGAGCAGGGAAGGCATGGAGGTAGAAGACAACCTCTCCAGGAGAAGAGCTGGTTTCTTGGTGAGGTCTCAGGGCTGAGCTTGCAGCCAGCCAGGACTGCAGCATCCTGGTGTGCAGGAATGTGCATGTTGCTCTGCACCAGGAGGTGCTGCTTCATTATGACCCCGGTCAGAAAGGCACTTGGGCACTGGGAAGTAGAACTGAGGTGTAATTTAAATTTTTAACTGTAAAGGAGAGGGTGGTGGAGGTGATGCTGTGTTCCTTCAGGCACTGGGAGCCCCACCTGTGTGGCACTAAGCTGGTCTCTGATGAGGGCACAGCATGTCAGGCAGACCCCATCCATGGAGAGCTTCCATTAGCTCAGCCATTTGAGCTATTGCACAATTTCCTTACAGGAGAACAACTCCATTCATCACCCACTCTCAAACAGAACTCATGTTGCCATGAGAACTTCTGTTAGGTAAGGGCAAGTTCACCCAGCAAGCTCTTCCATTGTCCTGGGGCTGAGAGCCAGGCACAGCACATCCAGGGCACGTGGGAATGCCATCTGGGAAGGGCCCTCCATCACAGAGTCTCCAGGGAGACTCTGCAAACCAGAAATGTCAGCTTTTCATGCTGAAAGCAGTCCAGAATGTGCCATTCACAGACATCTTTGCACTCTGGTGTTGCAAAAGGAGCTGTGATACTTTTCTGTAGCAGCACAGTGGCTGCAATGAAGCTTTGCCAGTTATTTTTTTATTGTCCTCCCAGATACTTAATCCAAACCAGAGTAACTCCAGCCTACCTCACAAGCAGTGCAATTTTTGTGATGAAAATTTTCATCTTACCCTGGCATGGTTAAGTGCAGTTAGGAAATCACCAGTGTTCCTTCTAGTGCTGTGTGAAATAGTTTTTTCCCCCCAGAATGAAAGATTTTAAAGCCATAAAAGAAGGAAAACTCGAAAATAGAAAATTGAATTTATACTTTCATCAGTAAAATAATTTTTTTTTTTTTTTTGCTTTGATAGCAAGTGATTTCTTTACTTGAAACAATTAGCTTGAAAGAAAAATACAGAAAAAATTGTTGTGACTGAACAGACACGTTTAATCCTGAAAATGCAGAGAAGGGAGCTTGGCATTTATCTGAATTATGTAACCAATCCCTCAGTGGAACTGACAAGATTTTCAGGAGCACGTCAATCCCCAAATTCCTTATAAATCCTCGTACCGTGTGTAGGGTCACTGAAATTTTCCAAGCCACTGAAGGTGATGTGCACACCCAGCGTCTCTCTGCTCTGACCTGGAGATGTTTTGAGGAGTTTGCAGTGACAGAAACCCAGGCTGTGACTGATGGGAGCAAATCCCCTGCTGCAGTCAGGATATTGCAACAGGAGCTGTGCTCCCTTCACCTGGAATGCAGAGTTGGATATTTCCCAAGCCCACTGGAGACACAGGAGTGTGGAGCCAAACTAGCTGTGAGCTCACAGCAGAAGAGTGACTTGACCACCTTGCTCTGAAGTTTTGTGTCCAAATTTTGACCATCCCCTTCCTAACAACAGCCTGGCATAGTCAGGAAGAGATGCTGAAAACAGGGAGGTTTGCTTTAGTGATGGAGACCATCCCCAGCCTAAATTGTGTGTCTGTGAGAGCACCAGGAGCTGAAGGCAAACACTGCAAGAGGTTTCAGAGTAGAAAAGGCAGACAAGATTGATGCACAGAATAGCAACTGGAATTATTTGTGAAATGAAAGGAAGAATAGGTCACAAATCAGCCTCTTGCTCACAGCATTTCTGAAATAAAAATTGAAATAGTCCTTGCAAAGCCCTGGTGATTCAGGGTTGCCAGCTGCCCAAAGCTCTGTGTGCTTGCTCTGGAGTGGTGGTGGGCTTAGGCTTTGTTTCCTGCTAGGAAGAAGTGTGGATGTATCACCCAAACAGTGCAGGGTTGAATTTCCTGCTCTGTAATGGATGCTGTGAATTCAGGACCTCCATGTGGCCTCAGCAGCTTCTCTTAATGGTGTTAGCACAAAAAACACTTGCAAAAACCAGATGAACTGAGACACTATAACTCCCAGCCATATCCCTCAGCTTTTTTTTTTACAAAGCTATGGAAGCACATGCGATGCTGAGACAACAGTAGGAATAAAATGATCAACCTGCCTTGAATCAACAGCAGACTGTGCATTTTTCTGTAGGTTTTGGAGTGGTGGGCTTCAGAAAAAATGTTACTGGCCAATTACTCCCTTCCAGGGCAGACAGATCCCTTCTGCAGGAGTGAATCTGCCTTGTTTGTTTGCTGGACTAATTTATTTGCTAAATGATCTGCATAAGTCATTTGTGAGTGGGTGTTCAGCCAGCAACTTGAATCCTGGCTGCTGGTTACCTGAGATGTGTGACATTATCCTTGCTCACTGCCTGGAGGGTGGCAAAGAGGATAAACACTGATGTGTGTCACAGGTAAACAACTCTGAGCAGAAGTCAGGAGGTCCTGCTAGACACACAGACATTTACTGTGGTCCACAGGATAGACTGTGGCTCAGTGAGGTCAGACCAAGTGTTCTTACCCATAAAAATCATGCAGGAGCCAGTATTACAGTTCAGCTCTTTATTTATACTTTGAAGTTTAATCTCCTGAAGTCTAGGGTAGCAACTCTGCTGGCTTTTTTTTTTTCCTCATTACAGTGAGAACTTTCAGCTTAATCATTTCTTGATCATTATGGCCAAGGCAGCCACCTACCATCACACCCCCCATGAGTCCTTCTCTAGTCACAAGAAGCAAGTCATGGGGTCATCTTTCCTAGCTGGCTCACTGAGTGCTTGTGACAAGAAATTATCCTCCACAAACTCCAAGAATTTCCAAGACCTGTTCATCACAGCAGCAGGGTATTCCCAGTTGGTGCCTGGCAGGCTGAAAGCTCCTGATCCAGGAATTTCTCCTAATTGCCTGTGGAATAACTCAGCAATGAGTTAACCTGTCCTGGCTGGTATTGGTGGTAGACACCCACCACATTTCCTCTGTTTTCCACACCCCCCTAATCCTCTTTATCACATCAACACTAATTTTAAGGGCTGTGCAATCAAACCTCTCCCTTACACAGTGATACCTCCAGCTTGCCTGCCCTGCCTGTCCCTGCTGAGCAGCCCTTAGCCCTCCACCCCAGCACTCCAGCTGTGGGACTCATTCCACCCAGTCTCACCAACAGCAATCATAATCTGGGAAGAACAATACCATATTTACTCTGGGAACTGACCAATGTCTTCAGTTCACCTCTTTTTTCTCTCACACTGTATGTGTTGGGGTACCAGAATTTCAGATACACCCCTGAGACCTCTGTGAGCAGTGCAAAGGTGCCCACTGACATTTCCCCCCATGCCAGCTCTTGGTTTGCCTGCTGTTGGCATTCCCTTCCCTCATGGATCCTGGTTTGAAGCTCTCTTGATCAGGCCCTCCAGCTTATGCCCCAAATTTTTTTTTTGTGTTTTCTGTGTTTTCCCTATCAGGACAGATGAATCCAATCAGGCCTCAGCACACCTTGTGTCTCCAAGGCTCTTCCATGGTTCAAAAGCCCAAAGTTTTGTCAGACTCACCAGTCCCAGAGTCAAGTATTGATATCCTGAGCTCACCTGTTTCTTCCAAAGTCTCCCCCCTTTACTGTGAGGATTGAGGTAAACACAGCATGGTTTTGGGATAAATTCAGTGCCTGAAGTGTCCCAACACACCTTCTCAGTTCTGTTCCTTTGGACAAAGTCTCTTGGGTTAGTCAGGACACTTGCTGAGCCAAGGCTTGTCCAAGTAGGAGGCCTGTCCATATGGGAAGAGGAGCAGGTTGTTCCTCACCTTGAGGAGCTCTGGGTTAGCTTCTAGGGGCCTCCAGGAGAGACTGCTCCAGCCTGAGGATGCTGCAGGCTGAGCAGAGGTGAACTGGAGAAAAAGTGAGGAAGCCATGGGGCCCAAGTGCTGAGCAAAGCCTGGAGAATCTGAGAATAGATCTCCAAGGTCTGACTTTTAACACCAAAGTTGCTGCTTCCTCAGCTGGCTCGGGGGATGCAGTATGGGGAGGTTTGCTCTGTGCTTCCACATCTTCCTCACCCTCCACCCTGGCACTGCTTCTGTTTGTGCTGTGCCAGGAATGCAAAAGTTATCCTAGACCAGAAAGTCTTGTCCTGGTCAGCTTTGGCAGTTTCTGTCCCTGTTGCCCTGGGAGTAGGGATACTATAGGGTGCTTTCAAAAAAATGCTGTGAAGTAGAAAACTGCTAGACAAAAATCAAGAAAGTTAACTTTTTCTGTGCAGTTTCAGGGCTCAGATGGTTTTGCTCTTATAGCCCTTGCTACAAAATTCCCAACTGTAATACTTTAGGAATATGAAATCAGACTATTCTCAGACTCAGGGGCATCTTCATTAAAAACAGAGCAAATCCCAGATCAGCTTTGGTCCCAGCAGTGAAAGTCTGGGGTGGTGAGAGGGGGATCACCAGAGTGATCCTGCATGGTCAGACAGGAAAACTTCCTGAACAAAAGTGATAGAGATTTAGTTAAACTGGCAAGGTATAGCCAAGTCTCAGCTCTGAGCTGCTTTATGCAGGGTTTTGTTCAGCACATCTAAAAGTCTGAAGGAGATCCTGTGTTATCTCATTTCTCTCTGGGAGATTGATGCTGAGTTTAAATTTAACTTAGGATGAAAACATCTGTTACTCTTCAGAGTAAATATGTTCTGATATTCTCCAATTGATTGAGAGGCAGACAGTTCAGGAGACAGAAACTGAAGGCATTTTGAACCGTCGCTGTTTATACTTGGAGCAGGAGTAATTTGTTTCCCACTCTTATGAGTCATGGCTAGAGGTAATAAAAAATCCTTCAGAAAGTGATGATGATTGAAAATGATTTGTAGATATTCGTACCTTTTCAGCAAAAAAAAAGTGAGGAAAGGATATTATAGACTGGTGGGATTGTTATGTTCTTATGAAAAATTCACATTTGGTATATTAGCTGACTGGAGCCTAAAGCACTGTCTGCAATCTGCATTGTTATGTTAATTCATTATTTACATTGCAGTCGTGCTTGGAGATCTCAAGCACAAATTTGGGTCTTACTGGGCTGGGTGCAGCCACATGGAAATGACAAAAGTGAAATGTCACCTCACAGCTTGTTTCACTTTCCCAGCTCCCCAGGTGAGAAGGGAGGGCCAAGGTTAGCCTGTCCCCCTGACAGTCACGTTGGGTGCTCCCAGGCTTGGCTTTTTGGGAGTAAATTGTGGGTTCCAGTGACTCCTCTGAGGGACTGGGTGCCGTGGGCATCTTTTCTGCCTAAGGCAGCTTTGTTTGAGCCTTCAGTGAGGTGCTAACAGCCCTAACTGGGCTGAGTCCCTAATCCCAGGGCTGGTGTGAATCACAGTTAGGGTACTGTCTGCTTAAGCCAGCTCAAAGCCTGTTCTTCAATGCAAAGAGAAGTGCTCTTTAATATAAAATTCAAAGCATTTTTCCTGTTACCTTGATTTATTACATTCATTATGTCCTGTTGTCTTATCTTTATTATTATTTGCAGACACTGTATTTCCATCTCCCTCTGTTTGTTTTCAGTCATGATCAGGTAGCTTTTGACCTTTGGAAAATCTGTGAGAGCAGAGAGGAAACCTGAATACAGCACTGTTCAGTGTGGTAGGACTGACCTTTGCCATTGTGTTTTTTTTGCCCTCCTAAAAGCTTCCTCTCTTCCTCCTGCCAGTTCTCCCATTTAGTGACATCTTGGACCAGAAGAATTTGTTGGCACTTTGTTACACTGCAAATTTTATTCACATAAATATTAGTAATACTTTGGATTTTTAATATGGATGTTATGAATATGCCTTACACAGATGGCTTTCCTGTAACTGTGCTCATCCATACCAGGGGTGAATCCCAACCCCCTTGGCAGTGAATGCACTCAGACTCAGTAACCAAAAGGAAGGTACAGTAAGAATTAAGCTGAAACAGGGTGAGATGAGTTTCCACACTGCCCCTTATGAAGGCTGGTGCCTCAGCTGTCCTTCCAGACCATTATTACACTTAACCAAAATGCTCCCAAATATAACTTGGTTTGGTTTCAGATCCAGTTTCCCCTCACAGTTTGCAAACTGGAATATTGCATGTGGGTGCCAGCTCAGCCACAGTGCTTAGCAGGCCTGGGAAGATTTTCAAGTGCAGAGATGTAAATCCATAACTAAATGTGCCTAACCATATCCCTGACTTCAAATGTGTATCAGAACTCACAAAACCCACTGCCATCTCCTCCAAAATGTGAGCAGAGCCAGTTCCAGGACACTGGGGGTTTAGCCTTAGAAAGAGCCCAGGGCAGTCTCATTCTCCCCTGCTCTGGTGGAAGAGGTGACCAGAGGCCTAAGGATGCTCCATCTTTGGCAGCTGCCAGGATGCTGCAGATAAAGACATGGCTTGCCTGGGGAAATGGGGAAATCTGGGGAAATTGCTGCTCCCAGAAGGAGCTGGGATGAAGGACTTTGGGTGTCTCCTCCCTGTGCCCTGGCCAGAGCAGAGCACCTTTCATGCCTGGTAAGGTGTAAGGAGCTGCCTTCTCAATACCTGGAGCAAGAGCTTGCTGTTCCCAGCTGTCCCTGCTACTGCCCCACAGCTACATGGAGCAGGGGTGTGTGTAAACATGTGGGCTGTTCATGCATCATCCCTGTGCACCAGCATCTCCTTGTCTCAGCCTGGCAGGTTCCTTCTGCATTTCTCTGGGTTCTTTGTCCTGTGCCAAAGCCAGAGACTGTCCAGGTCCCTTCACATCTTCCCTGTGGATCACTGGGCTGCACACCTGAGCCCTCTGCACTCCTCTGCTCACACCGTGGCTCTGGCATCCATCTGGCATCCTCTGCCTCCTTTCTGGTTCCCTGCCTCCTCCTTAGTTTGTGTGCAACTCATGAATCTTCCCTGTGTGTTTTGAGATCACCATCTATTTTGATCTAGTGCAGTGTTTGGCTGTTGGGGAGTTTATTTTTTTAAGGTCTCTTTGATTTAATGAGCCCCTCTGCCCTGCCTCACTGAAGGAGATGCTGACAGATGGCTGGCATTTGCATTTCCATTTCAAAGGTTCCAAGCAGTTGTGCACCCAAGGGTTGGTGAGGTGCCCAGGTGACTCTGCTGTGGAGAGGTTGCTTGGTTGCAGTGCTTTGGGCATCCTTGCTGTGCCATGCCTGACAGAAACTGCTCTGGCTTCTAGCAGTGTGTGATTCTGCATGGCACAGCCAGGATTGCATGGGATAATGCTTCTAACTGGAGCCTTCCCTCAGTGCCTCAGGAATTTCATTCTGCTCCTTCATCTGTTGGCCTTGTAAGGATTCTGGGCATCAGCCCTACCTGGTTGTCAGGGCAGTAGAGTTTGCTCCTCAGCAAGGATTGTGGGGCACTGTGGATTATTAAACCATTGTTTGCTTGCTGGACCTGCATGGGCAAAGGTCAAAAGCTTCTTTGTGTGATAGGAGATACACCTTTCCTCCTAAGAGGGACCACAGTGGTGTTACTTACCATGGGCAAAATGAATGTTCTGGCACACACGGGGAAAAATCCCAAACCACAAAACAATAGGCAAGTGAAGCAAGGGAGATTATTTTCAATTACTTAAAGATATAATATCTTCTGGCTCATCCATGAAAAGAAACAGATAATGAGTGCATCCCTCCCACATTGGACCTACATATTTTGGATTTCCACAAAGGAGAAAAAGAAAAGCCAAAAAAGCAACATCTTTTTTTTTGTCTGATGCTGTGGGGAATAAGTGATGGTGTTGTGACTGGTGCTTGTTCACTCTGATGGCCCCCTGAACTTTACAAAGAGATCCTCACTAGAAGAATTCCTTTCCTGTGTTATGATACAGTGACACATAATGGTAAAGGGCTCCCTGCTACCCCAGGGATTGGATTCAGCCAGCCTGTTAAGGGGGAAGCTATTTCATGATCTGAATGCAAGAACTTCAACCATACAGCAGAAAGGTGACCCCAGCCATGGGAGCAATGTGTTCTGACTCCTTGATTCAGAAGGCTGAATAATTGCTTTATTAAGCTACATTATATTACACTAATACTATACTATATAATTTTATACTAAAAGATGCTATACTGAAGAAAAACCCATGACTCTCATCACACTCCCAACACAGCTTTTTTCCAATTGGCCAGTCATTCAAAACAACCATCACTGGTGTCAAATTAACAAATCACTTTGGGTAAACAATCTCCATAACACATTCCACATGTGCCAAACAACAGGAGTAGTGAATAGAGATAAGAATTGTTTTCTTCTTTCTGTGAGCTTTCTCACAGCTTCCCAGGAAAAATCCTGGGATAGAGAATCATGTCTCTCTCTGTTCAGAGAATGTGAATACCACACAACCAGGTTCCAGGTCAAGGCACATCTGAGTCACAGGCTGAGCAGTAACTTTGTCCCTTTTCTTCCTGAGATAAAGCATGGGATCCCATGGGAGGAAATCTCTGACTGAGGGTGCTTTAAAGAGAGAAGGGACATAAGGCACACAGCATCCTTCTAAATCAGATGAGGGAGTGGATCATAACTAAACACAGCTGTTTTTTCTGATCACTGACACCAAAGCTCCTGTTAGAAAGTGTTTCACTGAGTCAAAAATATTTTTAATATGGTCTCTCCTTGCACATAAAAAAAAAAAATCACTGCTGGGTATTTCACATGTTCTTGAGTCCCTCCCATGAATTTACTCTATCCCCTATTTTGACCCATGGTTGGCACATTTATGGGCTGATTACTTATTATGGTATTTTTTTCCTAGTTTTGCCACTGAGACTATGGACAAATGAACTGTGAAGAACCTGCCCTGTAAGGGCAATTATGCTGCTATGAGACTCCTCCAGTCTGTTCCATTCCAGGCGAGCATCAAAATTCCTGCCCATGAAAATGTCTGGTCATCAGGGCTCTCATTACAATAAATAAGCTATTAAAAATTCACATCCTAAACATATCACTCAGAGAAAAAAACCCAAGCAAATAAAACCTGTCCTCTGCACAGTTGTCATTTATATTATATACTTTCATTCTTTCAAGGAAAACTAGTGCTTTGAAAAACAAACAAGTGTTAGCTCTCTCCTTATTTCCTCATCAATGGGCCATCACCCACCCTTCAGGACCTGGTCAGTAGAGCTGGGGATCACAAATTCACATTTACACTCCCTGTCTCTTACCATTCTGCTTGTTCCTTTTTTCTGACTGCTGCTGCCTCAGGAGACAGGACACACCACAAGGATGTCAATGTCCTATAGAACAAGGTGCTCAATAAGCAGCAGAACGAATTAAAACTTGTTTCCTCCACAAATCTGGTTCCTGTCCTGTTTCCTTTATGGACAGTTTCTGTTCTGTCATGGATGATGCCTGTAGGTAGTGACAAATGACATCCATGCTCGTTAGCCAGCCAGCTGACAGGCTGCCAGCTGCTGCCAAGCACAGTTCTAGCAGAGAGCAGGAACACTTTCTGGACTGCACTCCTCCAGCCAGATGCCAGTTTTCACAAAAACTGCAGGGATATAAAATCCTGGAAACATCAGCTGCTCAGCGAGGTTGATTAGTGAGTTAGTATTTATTAGTGGAGGATTGAAAGATACATGAACAATGTAATCTCTTAAACATCATGGATGCAAGGAATCAAGCCAAAAGGGAAGAGGAGCATGTGCAATCAGCAGCGATTACTTGAGTCCTTATCCCCTTCCTCTCTTTACAGGAGATTTGATGTAACATAGTTTAAATTCCATAATCCTCTGATCAGGAATCAGGACCTAACTTAACATTTTCACTTAGTGTTCCTGCTGCAGAAAATATCTTAAATGCACATTCTGCAAGAATGTTGTCACTTTTTTACCTTCCTCTCAGCTTCTCTAAAATGCAAGTTTCACTCATAAGTGACCTGCAGCAGGTGTGACAAAAGTTGCCTTTCTTTACAGATCAGCAAAATACAGGTTCTCTGGAGGATTACAGAATATGCTTTTTCTTAGTTAACCAAAATCTAGATGAAGACTTACACCAGTACTGCTGTGGTTTAGTGTGTCATAGTTGCAGTGAAATTTAAAACTAACTACATAAAACATGCCTGCTTCTTTTAAAGGGTTGGATGGCAAATCCCTTGCCTTGCACTGTGTTGTAATTGATGTGATTTTTTTGTCTAAAGACTTTTCCTCTGTGTGAGGCACTCATAGCCTCATCTGATGTCTGTTCATGGGGCACATCACATACCCTAACTCATCCACTGGATGTACAGATGGTTCATGTGGTTCACACCCAAACCCCAGAGTGTTTCTTGAATTTGATTTTAAATTTATTTTGCAAATTGCTGAAAAATATGCATGAAATTTGCTTGTGGTCAAGTCCAAGATCTTCAGAGAGCTTCATGCCAATAGGATATGTTGATAAATACCATGTCTTGGAGTTAGTCAAAACATTAAATTCTGAGTTAGAGTTCATGATGTAGCAAGAAAGAAGCCAGCAAAGCTAAACCATGAGCAGTTCCATTTCTGGTGCCCATTACCATGAGCTTCAGAACACATATTGTGCTTTGTTTTCCACTGCAGAGTGTAATCTAACAGCTAGGGATGTATTGAAACTCCTGGATAAGAATAAACAATGTAGTTTTTCAAATCACAGCTTTTCCCTCCTTGTCTTCACAAAATCAGCTGACAACCAGATAGGTTTGTGCAAGGATGGAGAAAAAATTTCTAGTTAGATTCCATTTTCCTGAATAATGTCAGAACCCTCTCTCTTTCCTGAAACCATTGCAAGTATCTGCTGAACTTTGGTAATTTCAAGCTTTTTTCTTGAAGTTCCCAAAGTGTCTTCAGCTTCTTAGCTTTTGCTTGTGGGGTCCAGCATGCACAATATCATTTGTGTTGTTTTATTACAAAGACAAACAAAGCATCCTCCTTTCTATGAGCAGACCCATGTTTGAAATATGTACTTTTCCAGTTTTATTTTGTAAACCAATTGCACAAATAAGTACACTTGGTTGTCTTACAGAGTGCCTTTGGGATGAAAGGGAAGAGTACAGCTATAATAGAGGTTAAATGAGTCTAACTAACTGTGTCATTCCCTGAAGTGTAATTAGTGTCTAATTGTAACACATTAGGTCAAAACCACATAATTCTGGCAAATGTAGAAGGGTGGTGTGAGAGCCCTCCTTGTGTATGTAGTGAGGAGTGCATTATCTCTCTTCAGCCTTACTGGAGAACAACTGATGTCTCAGCTGAGTCGTTTCAAATGGCAAAGCTAAATCTCATTTGTGCTGTAAGCAGCTGGAATTGTCAACCAGTGCCAGCCACTGTCACAATCCCAGCCTTGGTAAGAATCAAGAAGCACAGGAGCTTGGCATGATCCAGAGCACTGAGAGGGGTGAAAAGTCTCTTTCCAGCCTGAATCACTGTTTTGGGGCTTTTAGAAGAACTGGGAAGCTCTCAGTTCAGGGTGTCCATCTCACCTCAAGAGAGGAAAGAAGGCATGATTCAGTGTTGTCACTCAGATTTGCTTTAGAACAAAATTTTCACAGAGCTGGGGGATTCCCTTCTGTGCTGATAAACAAAGTATTAACTGAAAGATCTATGCAGTTTGCCTTATAAATACACAACAAATAATTTTAAAAGATGTCAGCTTGACTTACTCAAGGCAAATGCCTCAGTGCTCACTGAAAGTATTTCATCTGAATTTTGAAAAGAAGAAAAAGATATGAAAACATTCCTTTGAACAAATTTAGAGATATGCAGATTTCTGCATTTCTTTTGCAAAGGCAATAGATTGTTCTTCACAGGAAAAAAAAGTGATACCTGAAAGACAGTGTGACTGCTCTGCCTGTTTTAGATAGAATTGACATGACCTCTAAGGATTAGACAACTATATATATTATACATAATTATATAAGCAATCATAGATAGAATAAATAGGAGGATTAAAAACCTCTGAGAGTGGGTGTCTTGTCACAGCATCCCTGCACTTGAAGTGGCAGAGGAAAGGATACAGCTGAACCTTTCTGCTTTCTTCATATTGATGATCCAGCAAGGTCTGAGATCACTCCCTTGACTTTGAGGGAGGGTGGGATCAGGCCTTTCCTTCCTGGCAGTAGCAAGGTCATGTATTTTCAGTGCAGCACTTAAAATACATGCCTTATCTCCAGCCTGTGCCCTGTGGCTGCTCTCAGCTGTCTCTGCTGCAGCTCTGTCTCTCATCCAGGAAAATCTATGGCACAGCTCCTTGTAAGGCCAGCCTTTCCTGGGTACTTCACTCCAGGAAGTCCTTGCAGGCTCTTGTAGTCAGACTTGTCTGGCCCTTTTGTGTCTGCAGGCAAAAAATGGACTCAAACCAGCTGAAGCCAACTGGTAACAAGTTGATGGCTTTGCCCCATCATGGCAGTGCCTGGATTTTTGTAATGGCAGGATCTTTCTTGTGCTGGCACTGACCTTTGTGGTCCTCAGAGAGTGACTCTTCTGGTTTGCTGCTGGTGGATGGAGCTTTTGGGGTCTACCAGGGTGCACGTGCCAACTAAGCCACCACCCCATCCCTCATGGCCAAGACCAGCCTCCTGCAAGGCTGTCCTGATGCTACTAAGGGAATGGGGGAGCTCTTGGAGTGAACTTTGATCAGGAGCAAGCTTGAAGACCTCCAGTGTTTGTCTTTGGTTGGAAGATAAGACGCTTCTAGGAAATACATCTTCCTCCTCGCGCTGCGATGAAGGCCAGACCAGAGGAAAAAGAAGCTGCTACACTTCCCCTCTCTGGCAGTCCACTGCCAAGCACAATAAACCTTGTTTTGGTATAGACTGAAATATCACAGACAAAATTTGATTTCATTATTACATTTCATTTGTTTTCTTGGCATTGCCTTATTCCTGTCAGGCTGCCTGATAATCCATTTTTCTTTTCATTCTGCTGGGGTTTTTTCCATCCACTTACGTTTACTTAGTGCCCAAACCAATCTCCTGTTAGCAGTCATTCATCTCAAATCTTTCCACTTTATAGAGACTGCAAATGACTTGGAAAAGTCACTTGTGTTTTATTTTTAAAGGTCATTTGCCAATAACAATGCAAAGTCAAACCTGCTTTCATACTTGAAGGAAATCAGCAAAATAGGTCATTTTTTCCTTCTCTAGATAAACTCTACACTTGCTTATTTGGACTTCAGTTTTCTCTCTGGACTCCAGCTATTTCCAAGTGCTCCAAGGATGCTTGAAGCAGCAAACTGAAAGGGGAGCCTGACTTTGAGCTGTGTTTCTTCATCTGCTTTGCCTTGGTTGTGATAGCAGATGCATTCTGACAGGATTGCTTTAAATCAGAATAATCCTACCAGGAGTAACCAGTGGTTTAATTGATGTCTTGGCTTTCCTCTTGGTTGTTTTTGGCAGCAGCACAGTTTCTACTGCACGAAGTCTTATCCAGCACTATTAATATACTAAGTTTGGGAGCACATACCTGCTGTCCATTTCATTTTTTAAAAATGTACTAATGACCAAGCATTGGGATTTCTTTGTGGTGTGGCCATTGGTTATTTGTACAGCCAAACACAAGCTCTTACAAGTGTCTGGGTTGAAAGGCTGGCAGTAAGTCATTGAAAAGAAGGGGACAGTTATTACAGTACCATTTGACATTTTAATGATAATTTTGAAAGGCTGATAGTTTCAGCCCTCCCAAAGGCTTTTTAGGGAAATCTTGCAAATTTTTTCCTACGTAGGAAAGGCCCAAAACTTTGATACTTGACCCACCTCAGTGAAATTTGATTCTGGAGCAGCAGGTGAAGAAATAACATAGCTCTACATACCTAATAGAAATAGATGGCTAAGTGGAAAGGTGAAATCCTACTAATATTCCTACCAGAGACTGGAGAACAGATTCATCCTTTATTAGACATCAGGGAATGCATGTAAAGGCTCCTTTCATGTCTCTGCTCCCAGAACCTTTCATTTTCTAGACAAGCTCTTTCCTTTAAAAGACAGGAAATTAGCTGCACTGAAATATGAAATGAATACATTTTCTGTATGATGTCTTGATTTGTGTATATTTTAGTTAGGTTTTCAAACATTTAGATTTTTAAGTAGTTCCTCTGTACATTTTTCTCAGAGATTTGTTAGGTTTTGTTTCTTGGCCTTTGGAAGGAGTTGGTTATTGTCTGCACTAATTTCTTGCTGGTTCTTTTCCCCTTGTCTCTCCCATTTAATTTGCAGCAGATACCTCAGCTCCCTTGAAGAGTGTTTGTCTTGGGGTTTTTTTTTACAACAAATTCAGCAGCAGCAGTTCTGGGGTTTTTTTTCCAGATGATTTCATCATGTTGTCCCTGACATTTCCTTGCATTTGTATCACCTATTTATGTTTGAGATAAACGTCTATGGCTGACAAAAGAATGCTACAGAAGAGTTTGTAGTTTGTAGTCTGCTTGGTAATTCTTCATCTCCTATCAAGTGGCCATCAAGTGAAGCCTCAGAGAGGATGAACACCAGGGAAAGAGATTTCACAGTGGCTGCTGCTTCCTCATTGTCCTGTCTGATTGTATTTCATGTGTGAGGCAAAACAATCCAAAATCTGGAGTGTCTTGTCTCATGAGCAGTCTCAGCTAGCAATGCAGAATTAGGGTTTTTTTCTTGGAAATTAGAAAATCAGATACTCCTGGAAGAAGCCAGAGGTTATGCCAGGCCTGCTGACACTGTGTGGTGAGGTCTCAAGAGGGCTTCTCACTGTGAGTCCTGCTCTTTATCAAATTCTTTTGTTTTTTTTTTCCACAAAGACATGAGAAAGAACACAACCAGAACATGCAGAAAGAACTGGGGATCTCTGCTTTTTGTGCACCAGGGAATCAAGAGCATGGAGTCATGACAGCTTTTAGGTCATATCTTCAAGAAGACAGCTGTGGTGTTAGAGCTGGCCCTGATGACAGGTTCAAAATGCTCTGTATGTGCTGTTCCTGCTGGGCACACTGTGTGTTTGCACATCCCAGGGGCTCCTGAGTTCTGCCTCTCTGCCCTGACTTGCAGATCCTGGTGGCTCTTCCCCAGCCCTGGAAAAGCAGGGCTGCAAAACACAGGTAGGAGCATTGGAAACCCTTGCACAGGGAAGAGTTATGGATGGACACACTGGTGTCAGCCCACAGTTTGCCCAGGCTGCTGTCACCCAGAAGGGTTATGAGAGAGAGAGAAATTACATTAATGTCAATTGTGCTGGAAGTTTTTCTTCCCAACATTTTCCTGGCCTGGCTGAGGGGTGGTGAGATAAAGACCTGCCTTTGAATTCACCTGTATCAGTCTACATTTCCATTGAATTTTGTTATGCTTGAAGATTGTCTCTCATAATGGGCAAATTTTGTTGTGAACAACCTCACAGAAGATTTACCTTCCTCTCTGGATGCAGTTTTGCATAGATTTCTATTTTACAATGTGAAGTCAAGATAATTGTTTATGTTGTAATGTCCTTTCCTTCCAGTGTTCTGGAGAGAAAAACTCACCTGTACTATTTAAAACAAAATACATCTGTATAGAAATCAGTAATATTTTGTTTAAGAAATGTAAAAGAAGGACCAGCAGACTTTAAGGCTGCCATCACTGTCCCTGTCTCTACTGAAATGTCCTGCTGTATTTGCTTCTCATTCCTCCTGCTGGCAATACTGGCAAAAATTCTTGGAAAAGATCAAGCTGTTCCCCAGAGCCAGCTCTAACCCCACTTGTCTTTCTACCTCTGTTTTTTTCCAGGTAGCTTTCTGGCAGGTCCAACACAGATTGCCAGTTTCCCTCCCTCCAGAGAGAATTTGCAAAGACAGGTTTGAACTTCAGCTCATTCCTTCTTTCTGCTGCCTGCGGGGCAGTTTGGGAAATCTGAGCAGAGAAACTTTGATCAGTGCTAAACTGGTCAAAAGGAAAGGGACTTCAGGGAGCTGGAAAATATTTGTGAGTTGAATTTAGCAAGTGGTCTTGTCTGAGAAAATAGTTTCCACAAGTGCTGAAACACTTCCTTTCAGACAGAACCTCCAGCAGGTTTCCTACATCACGCCATGAGAAATCAGAGTGTGCAGTGATTAGCTGTAGACAGGCTGTGGGAGGGGTGATGAGTTTCACTACAACACAATCAAACACCTCTTTTTGTGCCTCAGAGTGAAGTTTAAAATGGCTCTAAGCACTTAACAGGTTAGGATATTTTTAAAATCAGGTGTGCCTTTGCACAACTGATCCCCAGTGAGCGAGTTCCTCCTTGTGATGCATCCTGCTTTCTGCCATCTGCCAGGGCTAAGCAGCACCAGACTGTGAGAATTAAGAAACTGAGAAAATGAACTCAAGTTCCTTTCCCCATTCTGTATTTCCAGTTTTACATTTTTTTTTTAATCCCAGAACAGCAAATGCAGAGTAGCTCAGAGCTCAGTATGTGAAGACTTGTCTGATTTGGCCAGTTTTGGCCATCAGATTTGTAAGTGCCATGACCATATGGTACCCTCTCATTCATTCAGCTCCTGAGCTTTGTTAGTTTGCTTATGTAGCTTCCTCAGCTGTTCACCTCAGAGTCTATTTGCTTTAATATACAGACTGTATTAAAAAACTAAAACAAATTTTCAACTCCTTATTAAGAATTTATTTTTGAGCTATTCATTTGTAGCTTGTGTTTTTGTATGCAAAGAAAGACACATTCATCACAAGGTGGGGGGGTGTCATCAGCAAGAATAAAACCATAATTTCTAATTTACAAGTTGGCTAAGTTGTAGTGGAGCTGTGTGCCACAAACAAGTCTGCAATGTGGATGTCCTAGAAAGCATTATTGCAATTTGCCATCCCACATGGCACTGACAGCTGAAATATTTCATTTGGGGCCACTGGATGTTGGAAGAAAAAATGCATTTGATGCCTCAGGTTTCAGCTTTTATATTTTTCAGATTCTGTTCTGCTTTAGTGTGTAAGTCTAAGCTTCATATTAGGGGATGGTGAGCTCTCTTCACAGAGTAGGCAGACAAAACAATTCCTTCTCTAGCTGGGACCAAGGACAGCAGATCCAGATCTCAGGCCCAAGAGCATAAACAATGGTGGACTGAAGAGAGAAAAACAAGAAGGATGGGACTGCATAACCTAAAGCTGTAATTGGACAATTAACTCCAATATGCAAATGGACCAGAACTTATAAAAGTGTGAGACCCTGTTGGTCATCCATTTTGTGACCCTTTTGGTTCATCTTTGGTATAGCCCTGTCTGGGCTCTTGTCCTGCCCAAGGTGGATCCATTGAGGCCTTTTAATAAATCCCTACTTTATTCTTTAGCTCTGTCCAGTCTCTGTTCTAGGTCAGCCTTCACAAGGCATCACATTCACTTCTTGGGAGCTGCTGTTTCTCCTGTGCTTGCAGAACTGAAGTGTCTCTGCTGAGCCAAGAGGGGAGGAGGAGGCAGGGACCCCTCGTTGCAGCTCCTGTGCCAGTCCATGTCAGTGTCCTGTGCAGGAACAATGGGCACTGGGCTGCCTGCAGAGGCAAGAGGTTGCCCCTCCTCAGGGGCTGGGAGGGCCACAGCTCCATGTCTGGGAACAGGCAGATGCAGCAGTGTCATTTGCAGCTGCCAAGCCAAGGTCTCAGGCACCAGGAGCTCCACTGTATCTCGCTGCATGTTGCTGCTCTAAATTTAGCCCTGCCAGTGCCTCCCGGGTTAGCTCTGGTCTCTGTCTGTAGCTGGGAGAGAGCCAAGGGCTGGGGGAGAGGAGGGGATGCTGTGGGCCATAGCTCACACCCCTGTTCAGTGCCAGGGCCAAGGACCACTTCTCTCCTTGCATGGAAGAGAGAAGGAACCGTGCCCAGAATTAGAAAGAAGCGTAGCTCGGTGCATGTGGCAGGGGGAATGAATTCTCCCATCCCTCACTAGAAGGAGCACAACAAAATCTGGGCTTCACTGGAGGGAATCAAGTATTTCACTCTTACACTTTTACTATCTTCCAGCACATTCCAAGTAACAAAATGCCTATAAATAAAACTACCCTGCCAGCAAGTAGCTTTAGCTGGTGTTAGGAAGAAGAGATTGATGCATTTCTGTTCACAGCTGGAAACAATCCTCAGTTCCCCTAGATGATGAGCTTCTTTGCAGACAGCATCACCATATCACTTTACATTTCTCTGAATGTTAATTAGGAAGCAGGTTTGTGAATGTGAGGATATGAGTCTGGAAAATCCACTGTTCTGTGGTGGAAGGACAAGAGTACAGTGATAAGGAATAGAAGGGATTTCCTTCTATTTTCAATGTATTTTATAGGCATATGAAACAGACCAACACCTCTCCAAATTGTCCCTGTGTTCTCACTATACTGAAAAAAATGACATTTATCAGCACGGCTGGGTGTTAGGGAAGTCTATTAATGGAAGCAGTATGCAACTGTACAGAGATGGTATTTAGTAACAAGCACATAAAGCTTTTCTTCCATTAAAATGCTGCTTCGGGCAAGAATGCATTGCTTGATTAGTTTTTTGGAGAGCAGTTTTTCATTCATAATGAGAACACATATCTCAGCCACTGCTATTAGTGAGAACATGCTCTAAAATGAAAACAGAGAGAAGGCAAAGCCAGGGAGCTGTCAGGGCAACGTTGAACAGGATCACATCTTGACAAGGTGGGCTGTCAGGAGCATTTAGGCACCATTTAGCACCACGTGCTGTGCAAGAGTCACTGACAGCAGCAGAGCAGCCATCCACACAAACTCAGGTTGGATCACTCAGTGGTCTGGCTGCTTGCTCCTCCCCAACATTTCTCTGCTCTCCTTGGCTCTCAGGATGCTGTGATAGAATTGCATGTTGCAGATTTCTAGGGGCTGGATGCCTGCTTCCCATCTGTTGACTGAAGAGGTGAGTGATTTTTCCAGAGCTTGTTAAAAAAAGGGCTCCTCACTGCAGGGCCTTGCACGGGGTCAACTTTAGCTCCATGGAAGTCAAGTGGCTTCTGTGGTCGAGTGAAAGGTGAAATACAAAAGTAAGACAGACTCCTACAAGCAGTCATTTTGACTGGAAAAGGACAAACTCAGTTTAGTTTCCATTCTTTTGATCCTCTCTGTTGCAGTATGTGAGCCAGAGACAGCAGCTCTTGCTGTTCAGCATTGTCACAGCTTAGTACAACGTGTGGCCATCTGCAGCCAGGCACAGGCACCAAGCAGAAAGAGGAGGTTTGTGCTGCTCTGTTTGCCTTGGTCACACAAATGCATCATCTGTGAGAGACAAATAACACAACAGAGACTGGCAGTGAAGTGAAATGGCAGTGTCATCCAGTGTGCTGTGGAGGGAGAGTTACAGGCAATGCAGGTTAAGCACAGATGGCAGGGAGTAAAGGGAGTTTCCAGCAATGAAGGATGAAAACCCTCTGCCTCATGAGTTCTGCAGAGGCTGAAATGGCTTCTTTTGCAGCTGAGGGGTGAGCTTGTGTCCTTCACAATCTTCTCTTTGCTTCCCTTTCTCCCTCCTCAGAGAGTTCAGCTCTGAACAGCCAAACAAATGCTTTGCAGCCTCACACTGGAAGTAAATCCTTCGAGTGCAGGAGTTTTGAGGAACAGGGTTGAAGCTAAGATCAGCCAGACTGGGGCTTACCTGACAAGTGGGTACCCAAATGAGAACAGCCAGCATGTCTGTGTAAAGCAGCAGAGCCCCTGGGCCCTCTGCCCTCCAGGGAAATATGTTTGCTAATTAAAGGAACCAACTATTAAATTGCTCTGCTGCTCTGCTCTTCTGTCACTGGGGGCTCTCCCTTGAGATCTGAGCTCAGAGCTCTGAGTGTTTGCATGGGGGAACCCTGACTGCTCCAAAAGTTTCTCCTCTGATCCCCTCTCAACTTGACTGAGGAAGAAAAAAAATCACTCACAGCCCCCAGCCCCCCTCCCCAGGTAACAATGCAACTGTGGCCAGGCTGACAGAACACAGCAGCTGAACAATTTTTCCTTTAAAACCATCCATTTGTTGCTTTTTTTCCCCCTCTGAGATTATTGTATTTTTGATGCCAAATGAGTTTTGAGATCAGATAAATTGAAAATAATTAAAATTGTTACCAAAAAACAGGTAAGAATGAACTTATGAACTTAAAAATAAACCTGTGAATTATTGTTCTTTCCCCTTGTTTGCATATTTCACTACTTTTTGGTTTCCTTCTGACATGGAAACTTCTATTATGATTGCAGCCTTGCCAAAAAAGCTAAAAGCAGGAAATGCTGCTGGATAACATTCACAGGAGCTTTGTAGGCAAAGAGGTAAACCCACATAAATATTTTAAGGCTCAAACACTTCTTGAATCAAGCTGCAATCACTCTGTCCAGCTTTATTCATTCAGCCCTTTCCTGTGTTTAGCATGGTTGACTAAGTTGAACAGATTTCATGGAAGCTGCAGGATAATTGAAGTTTCTACTGCTTGTGTTTGCTATTTCTCCCAAAGTACTGGAGGTAGTTGCTCCTGTGCTTGATGTTTTCTCCCTGCTGTAACATGAGTTGCTTGACAGATTAATGCATGCATTTTCTTATCTGTCAGTTTTTACAGTGTGCTGTGAGCTTTGGGAGTATTTTTATTGCCTATCATTTTCTCCAGAAAATGAGGGATTATTTGTACTTTTTTTTTCTACTGCTGTAAGAGTTCAGGCTGGAATTGACATTTCCTGGGACCATCCCTAAGTGGAAGCAACCTTCACAGCAATATTTACTTGCTCTGCTACAATTCTGGGACTTTCTCATGTACTGAACACTTTGATTCATAGACAGAGATGAGCCTGATACTTCCAGGCTGAGGAGGGAAAGGCAGTGCAGTCCTTCATCCATGTTCCAGACTTGGATTTTCATCCAGCTCCACAAATGGAGCCTTGAGTCTGTCTTGCCCTCTGATATATTCTGATGTGCCTGTGCATCACCCACAATCCTGTCTATGTGGCTGCATGAGAAAATGAACTCTTTATGTAGAGGTCTGGGAGTGTTTGAACACACAAGGTTGTCACCTCAAAAGGGCAGGAATCACAGGGAGCTTCCCTGAGCTTTCCCCAGCACTTAACATACCTCCAGTTTGAAGTTTTGTGGCAGCTCATCTTCCCCAGGGCTTTCTGGAAGAGGGTCCTGGAATTCATCAGGTAAAAAGAACTTCTGCTGCAGGGGGAAGGGAAGATATGTGCCACAGGGAAAACCAGCTTTGGAAGAGGATCCAATGCCCTAGAGGAACATTAGCTGTTTACTCAATTTCCTTAGAGGATGTCTGACTCCTTAAGGATTGTCAGTTTTGTGTGTTCCCAACCATCTGGAGTGATTTACATCCCATTCTTCCCATTTCCAGCTCCACAAGGCCAGGACCTGGCCTGCATCACATTTTAGTCTAGACTAAAAGTGGTAGTTGTATCTAGGAGAGGAGATCCTTCAGCCAAGTCCTTGAGTGTTTAGGGTCTGTAAGATGGATAGGAACCCTGAAATGGGGATAACAGGGCATGGAATAAAGACAAGGAGAAATACTTTCTTCCAGAGACCTCTTGCATTTAGCACAGAACAGAAAATTGGTGAGGAACATTCTGTGAAATTGTGGGGAGGTATCAAGGTGCTATGTTCATTCAGTGTCCTGAACGTAGAGATCTGTGCAAGAATTGGACAGGGATGGTACAGCTTCAAAAAGAAAAGACTGGAAAGGGTTTTGGTAAGAGCCTACACTCATGAAAGCTTCTCTTTTTCCATGGAAGGGCCATTAATTGTTCTCTGCTAAGGAGATTTTCCCCCCTACTCCTGTCTCAGTCTTTATCAGCTATTTGTACTGTTAAGACATCTACTGAATGAGAAGCTGACTCAGAGCTCAGACCCACAGTGTTCTTCTCAGGGTCTTGATCTTTGGGACAGAAATAAAGACATCAAATTGAATTCTGCTCATAAAACTGACACTATCCAGACCACCAGGACTAAAATATGGCCTTGTGGGTTTTTATGATTGGAACAGGAAAGTCAAATGTCTTCATTCTCATTCCTCCCCACTCCAAAAAAATGAGAAAAATAATATATTATGCATCTGTACCTACAGATGTCCCTCTATATATAGACACTATCATACGTTTCACTGCACACTCAAACAACACCCAGGTATTTAAGCTTAATCCATCCATTCCAGATAAGGGAAATGCCACAATAAAGAGACCCATGCTGTCTTCATAATTCCAGACATATTTCTAGGCTTAAAGCAATGCCACAATGTTGGTCTTTTAACAAAAACACAAAGTTGTATCCAGTGGTTTCCACTCCTGGAAGCCCTCTGCTAGAGTCTGAGGAAAGTTTTCATTCCAACAGAAAAAAGAATGGGCTATTGCTGGCAGAAAATCTGGGAAATCCATCCTCTGCATTCTTTGTGCTGCTTCCAACCTGCCACTCAGAGCTCTTAAGGCAGGTAGGGCTCTGCTTCTCCACTTTTTTTACTGAGGGATGTGAGAAGGACAGCAGAACAGGACACAGAAAAATGAGCCAAGGAATTAGCACAGCAACAACTTCAGGCATTTGGGAAACATTCAGCCCATTTAGAAAAAAAAATCACATAAACGTGTGCTGGATAACAACACTGAAAATAAATTACAGAGAAAAGAGAAGCTGATATAATTGTTGTAAACAAAGCCAAGTATACAATTAGAGCTACTCAAGGCTTTTATTGTGATAAAGCCAGTTAATCCAACAAAATCCTTGCTCAGTTCTTTTTTAAAAACAAACACAAAAAAATTCTGTGCCAGAGAAGCAAACTCCACAGAGGAGCTATGTTTTATCTCCAACGAAACTTAGTAAGAGGGTAAAGAGCAAGATTAGTATTTTCTGGAGAGCTTTTGTTGAGAAAAAAAATATCTGGACATCAAATCTTAACATCAAAACTATGAATAAGGAATAGCAGGGATGGAACAGCCATGCTTTGAAAACAAAGCCTGCACATTTCTGGTTTTCAGCCATCTAATCAGCTTTGCTGCCCCCGTGGCTGCACCATTGCTCTTCAGGATTGTGTCCCAAAAGGGCACTGAAGCATCTGAAAAGCACCTTTATCATTCTGCAGCCAGAGAAATACCAACGTGTCTGCCACAGAAACCCCACTGCTGGCAAGGCAAGAGCACCCCAAGTCCCTGGGGTAAAACCAGCATGGACTAGGATATGGCTGCTTTATAAGCAGGTGGGTTTTCTGGCTGGTTCTGCAGAGGGAAGCAGTGCAGTGGGATCCAGTGACACTCACAATTTAGGGTGCAGGGAGATGGCAGTGCTAAAAGGCTGCTGGAGTCTGGTTTTTCCAATGCCTGGCTCCAAGCAGGACTAACATATCCATCTTCCACTGGGAAGCAGCATCCTAAATAGCATCAAATTCAGCATCAAATTTGATGCCAGCTGCATCAAATTCATTGGCCAGGAGAGATGGGCTAATGCTGGCAGTGCTGCTGGGGGTCCTGCTGTGCAAGCTGGAGATGGATGAGGGGCTGTGGGGAGAGAGGCAGCAAGGCAGTGGACACCTTTTCCCATTTCAGCACAAGGGAAAAGCCTGGGGAGCACCAGAGATGCTCTGGTCCAAACAGATGGTTGGTCCCAAATGCATTGCAGGATGCCAGGAAACCTCCAAGGCCAGAAAGGTCTCTGCCATCAGCCCCAGTGTGCAGAGGTGGAACCAGCAGCTCTCCACATCCCCCCTCACCAAGGGGGCAGCCACGTTATGGGATGCAAAGGAAGACGGATTTTGGAATAGCACAGGGCTTGTGGGATGCTTTACTGGGAAACCAAAGGGAGGAGCAGGGTGGTGGCTTGGTGATTTGGGGAGGAGCAGGAATGGGAGAGTAGAGGGCTATGAAAGGGAATAAAAGGGGCAGTTTGCTGCTCAGTGCACTCCTCTGGGTGTGCTCTGCACCCAGCCAGCACAGCCTGGCCTCTACCCCTGGGAAATGGCTTTCTAACCCTTCTCCAGACAGGAGACTGCTCCTGTGGGCACGTGTGAGGCTGTGAGTGCAGCAGCTGCAGCTGGCCAGGGGTCAGGCTGTGACTGCAGGGAGTGTGGGTGATGCTGAGCTGAGATGCAGCCAAAACAGGCTGGGAGCTGGGGACACGGACTGGGAGCAAGGGGGATGTGGGGTCAGCTCTGGCTGTGACAGCACCTCTGTGTCCCCAGGAGCAAGGACAGGGGGCTGTGGGACTAGGGGTGCCATTCACTGGAGAGCTGGACTCCATGATCCTTGGGGGTCCCTTCTAGCCTGGAAGATTCTGTGATTCTGTGATGAAGAAATGTGGTCTGTGGGCATGGCCTACTGCAAAAATGTTTTTAGCCTTGCTACAGTTTGGAGCTGAGGGTGTGGAGCAGCATCCCATCTCTTAGGCAATTGAATCCAGCATGCTGTGTTTTCTTGGACAGTACCAAGATTTGACCTTGGTTTGGGAATGTCTAAAAATTATGTAGTCTCTGTTGAAGTTGCTTGAGCTGTTTCTTGAAGTCAGCCCTGTTTCTTGAGCTGACAGGTTAACAAAACAGACACTTTTTAGATGTTCCTTCTCAGTCTGTATATTCAAGATACAAGAGAATCCAGGAGGGTGTTGGCTTACTTCAATTTGAGAACTAAAATAAAATAAAATTAAGCATAAATGCATCCTGTGGCATACTGAGGTGCAGCACAATTTCTTACCCTTCTTGTCATTTGGATAATGAGGACATTTATAGTCACAGCAGGAACACTGTCACAGGGTAAGTTTCCTTAATGCTCTGTCTGAAAAGCACCAGGTGACTAAAGAAAAGAAAGCTTATTACAATTAGTGCTGCTTGAGAACCTCTGGATGCTGTGCTTGCTGCTTGCAAATCCACTGTTCATCAAGACTGAAATTTGGTGTGAATGTGTTTCAGTGGCTCTTTCTCAAGGATGAATATGCCCTGCACATCCCAGACCAGCTCAGATTGTTGAAGGTTTCAGCTCCCTGCCAGACTTTGCTGGCATCTGCATTGTCAGGTTATAATTCTGCCACTGGCAACACAGAGCTGCTGCTTTCCTGAAGGCCTCAGAGGAAATGTAACAAAAGCTTTGCCATCTCCAACATCAGCTCACTGTCCTGATGACCAGATATAGCCCTAAAGCCAGGTTTTCTTAAGCTTTTTCACTCCTGAGAGCAGCAGAGCTGGGAAAAAAGGAGAAGCAAAAGCTCCAAGCAGGATAATAGAGAAGAGCAATAGTGAAAAAACAGCCAAACAGATTCCCTGGTCTCTTCTGGCAGAGAGCAGACATCCTGATAAACAGATGGGATAATCCTTAGCCACTGTGTGCTTCACTCCTAGGCTGTCTCTGACACATGACCTACCATTAAATACCTGCCACCTGTCCTTGGAGGATCCTCTGGATTTCCAAGGGGACAAGAACACCCTGCTGAGGCAGCCCTTCCACACTGCTCAGGGCAGCCAGCTGGCTCCCTGATGTGTCCCTGAGGAGCTCTGGGGGCACTGGTGGGGTTGTGTTCACTGTGAGCCACTGCCTTGGTACCTCCTGAGGAGGAAGAGGATGAGCTGCTTCTGGGAAAGGTGTCTTTTCTTGATGTCCCAGCACTGTGTTTTCTCTTCACTGTTCATACACAAATACTGTCCTAGCAGCTCTGAGAGTTTTTAGGCCTTAAAAGCTTGCTTTCTCTTGGGAAACACCTCTGGAAAGTTCCTGGGACAAGTTCTAAGCCTTTGTCCAAGCAGCAGGTTGAGTGTCACTGTGGTACATTGCTATTACTTCTTTCACACATCTGAAAGAAAAATTTATGTGTCCCATGGCTGAAGGAAGGGAGATGTCTAATCTGCAAGCTGTGTAGGAGCTCTGCTATACTGATAAATAAATGTCACCTCTTCAGAGATGTCTGAACAGCCCCATAACACTGTCACAGGTGCCACATAAATGCTGTTTATGTTATTATGTTTATGTTATTATGTTTATGTTACATTACAACATGTGGCTTTGCTCTGATCTCACCAAAGTTTGACTTGGTCTTGTCCACCTTATTTGGTTTGATTAATTTATGGATAAGGTTTTTCATTTTCATAAAGTTTCACTTGCAATGATTTTCAGTAACCAGGCAAAGCTGCCTTCCCTGTACAGCTCATGTACCCATCAGGAGAATCTTCCACTCTTCACTGGCCTGAAGTCCTTTGAAAATCTCAAACTTTCAACTTATTCTCAACTTTTATTCTCAACTTTTTCCTTGAATACTGAGCTTTTTCTTCTAAACTTTCTCCCAGACCTCCCTTGTTTGCAGCCATCTGTGAAGGACTCCTGAATAATTCAAGAGTACAAAGCTGCTGTCAGTACCCTGGGCTCAGCACTGTCCAAAGTGAGCCACACAGTGCCAGAGGCTCCACCACAGCCTCACCTTCCCCTTCTGGGACACATAAAACTCCCAGACCATTTCTTCCTCCACAAAATTACAACCAGCTTCTATTAATCTTAGCTGTGTTCTGTATCAAGCAAGCAATTACCTCCCAATAAAACTGGGAAGGTGATGCTGGAACTTGCAGTCAGCAGAGGCAGCCCTGTGTGCTGACATTAGGTACACATCCCTCTTTTAAACACATGTTTATAGGTGCACATGCATGCTGTCAGTGAGCAGGTTTCTCTCTGAAACTCACTTTTCTTATTAAAAGAAAGGCTCAGAGGACAGGTCCTTCATGTGAAGCCTGTACTGGTCCTTGCTCAGTGCTCTTGGAGGACAGCAGTTGGCAACAGCACCTACACACTTATCTAGATCTACTAAATCTTATCCTTCCTCTAAGAGTGACAAAATGATGCTCTACAGGACAGGAAGGCAAATTCACACATTTATCTCTCCTGAATTTATGAGCTGAATTTTGATCTTTGATTTGTTGGTCAGGCCTAAAAATGTGGACTTCACTGTGCTGCAGCTCAGACTTCTGCCTTTTCTTTCTGCCCTGAAATTCATAATGCCTGGCTAATGAGCTTAGGCATGGATGTCAGGAGAGTAGCTGCAGTGCAAAAGAGAGAAAAAGCTTCAGTTTGCTTCTGGAACAGACTTTTCTGCCTATGGTAAGAGAAAAAGATGCTTTGATTCATAGCAAATGAGCCTTTCCAAATAAACTTGGCTGGGCATGCAATGGCATCTTCCTGTCACTGCAAAATAAATTCCTCCTGAGAAAAAATCCCTTTTGATAAACAACTCTCAAAGTGATTTTGTCAGGTCAGAATTTAAACAAGAAATTTCCTGCCTGCAGCTGGCCAAAAGTCAGGGAAAAAATAGGGATGGATCCTCTCAACTATAGGCAGCTGGGATTTTTCCATCCTGGGTGCCCTTTCTTCACAGTGTGCTGTGCTCCCAAAGCCACCCTGAGCACACTTCATGCTCTGCTCTGGTTAACCAAGCAGGAGGCAGGGAAAAGCTGTGCTGGGAGTGAATCCTTGGAGCTGGGGCTCTGCACCAGCTGAGAGTGGCCCCTGGAAGAGCCACCTCCTCAGAGTCAGAGCAGATATCCTTTGCAAAGACACTCCAGCTTCACTTGGCTGGCCCACAGCCTGTCTGCTCCGTGGGGAGGGGTCACCCCCTCCCTCTCTGCACTGAGCAGGCTGGGTGAAATGCCACGCTCTGTTTGACACAATGACAGGGCTTGGCAAGGCAGGACAGGACCTTTGGGCCGTCAGCTGAGACGTCCCAGAGCTGGAAATAGGGCAGGCACCTCCCTGGGGAGCAGGAGCTGCTCAGACTAGTGCAGAGAACCATGAATTTTTTCTGTGCCCGTGGGGGATGCAAGCTGGCCAAGCAGGGATAACATTTGCCTACCTGTGGTGTGTAGAGCTGCACAGATATGAGCAGTGTCTGAGAAGCTCAAGCTGGCAGGCAAGCTTAAACCTCCCTGCCATACCATCAGGGATTTTTATTTTGGCATCTTGATATTTCTTTTAATCTGGCATCCCACATCCCTTGGGTGTGCAAGTGTTGCTCCTGAGTGGCTGGTGCAGGATGTGAGCCAAGCCCAGATTTCCCACTGGACACTGCTGACATCCTTGCTACCATTGCTTGTCTCTCAGTCTGTGAGGGCTTGCTAAACTCTGACCTCCCTGCATACACCCAGATATGTAAATTGCCATGGCAAGTTTATTCTCAGCCCAGAATTTATATATTTCCAAAATTCTTCCCCTTGGAATAAGCAGATTCTTTCCTTTTTGGACATACCTGTGCAAGCTCAGCAGGGTCAGGAGACAGTGAGGACAGCCTGTTTGTCTACTCCTATGACTTCTAGAGGAAAAGGACACCAACATGATCAAGGTGTTTCTCTCCTAGATCAAAGGGATCCTTCCCAGAGCCCCAACCTCTGGTTAAGGCCCTCTAGGCTTTGAATTGGAACCTACTGAAAGCTCATCTGCCTCAAATGTTTGACACAACCCTGGCCCCCTAACCAAGCTATCATTTCCCACCATTTTCCAGTAATCTCACAAAGTGAATCTTCCAAAAGTATTGTTTGCCACCAACTGACCTGTAACAAATGCTCAATTTCCCTTTGGAATGAAGGCTCATTCCCACCCTGTGGCACTGCTGAGGGGTTTTCCAAAGCAGATGATACCATTGCCATCTTTTTTCAGACCCTTTGCAAACTGTAGCTCTGCAAGTCTTATTTGACTCAGACCTCTTTGTTTCCAGTATTTCTTCTTTCAATCCCATTCATCCATTAAAAAGCTTCATTTGGCTGTGCAAGTCTTCCTCTGCTTGGCAAATTAAAGCTATTTTGTCAAAGATTATTTATGGGTCTTGTAGTTCTCTGTCTTTCCCTCTCAATCCCCTTTGTTCCATCCCAATCAATATTTTAACCATCCTGCTCCATTTCTGTGTGTTCTACTCAAGTTCCTGTGCTGTTTTTCTCTCTCTCTCTGCCTAAATGTGCATGAGTGTGATGAAATGCCTCCAAACAAATTTCAGAAATCAAGCTCAATTGTCATCTTTTTGACTAACAGTCAGTGATACTTCCTGACTGTTTATGGAGGGCAACAGAGCCAGCCATGAGAAATAAAATTCAAGGAGGGACAGGAGAAGGAAAGAAAAAAAAGAGGGAAGAAATAAATGAATGAAGATTTGGAGAGAGAGAAGAAAAAAGTCTGCAATCCCTCAGTGAGACAGAGAATCAGAGTTTATGAAAACTGGATGAATTATTGATGAAATAAAACTTTTAAGGGATTTATATGCTAATTAATAACTGAGTTAATTCTTATTAAATGGCAAACTCTCTGATTATGCCACCCAGCACAGTCATGATAAAAGCAGCTCTTCTTTCTGCAGCTCCCAGCTGTTCTAAAGGCTGCCAGGATTTGTCCCCAGAAGTCACTCAGAAAAAGGAGTTTTCAGATTCCCTTCACACCTCTTTTGTTATCTGTGTATTAATCTCAGCAGACAAGAGAGATGTTGCCCTGATGTGGAAAGTCCCAGCCACATGGCTACATGAGGTTCAAAAAAAACTCATGTCAACCTCAAACAGTTGACAAACTTCAGTTTGCCTACTGAAAAACTGGGTTTTCTTTCACTTTTAAAAGTGGGTCTGTAGAAATTTACAGATGTGGGAAGTATCTGGCAATATGAGTCTGCTTGACTCACAGGAGAGAGTGCAAGAAATGAGCATTTTTTGATTTTGAGGCGGATAACTAGATATTGCATTGACCTTCTTAGGCAAAGGGGAAGATCTGCAACACTTGAAATCTTGGATCCGACCTTTTCTGAAGTGACATGCTTCAATTCAGTATGAAGTTGTCAGATTCAATCACACAGCCTTTAGATGGAAGGGAAAAAACTCATTCTGCCTGTTCTTTGATCAGCCTGGAAGGTCATTGCAACCCCATGCTGGTTTTTTGTCTCTGACCAACATGCCTGTGAGGTTAACACGTTGATGATATTGCAGCATGAATGAGCCTTTAGAGTCTCAGGAAGTGGATGTTGAAGAGTTGTAGTGGGTTGACCCTGGCTGGGTGCCAGGTGCCCACCTGTCTTGGTTTGACAAGACAAGTGTCTGCTAAGGAAGGCAGGAGCCTCCCCTGAAATGGAAAATGTAAACATCCTCCCTCTGAATTATTATAATTTTGAAATTAAAAGGCTCTCAGGCAAAGATATGGGAATAGGAATAACAGTTCTTTGCTAGGAAAACTAAAAAAAAACCAATGTAATGGTACAAATGAAAAAAAAATCCTACTGACAGAGTCAGAATACAACCTGACACCCTGTGGGTCAGGGTGTTGGCAGCAGTCTGATTCGATGGTGGCTGCAGCCCTCCTGGACTGATAGATGTGGTTCTGTTGGAGCAGTGATCCTGCTCCAACAGAAGGGTGGAGTTTTCCTCTGAAGGTCCCATGGTGGTGTAGATGGGCCTGGTCTTCCTCTGGGAATCCAGTGGAGAAAGCTGTCCGTGGTGTTCCAAACCTCTGATTATATCCAGGTAGGAATGCTTGGCTCCTCCCCCTGGGTGGAGCATCTCCCAGTGGGATGATGTAATTTTATCAGCCATGCAGTGACACTCACTGGCCCATGAACAGAATGTTTCCCCCCTGGAGGGAGGATTGGTTGTGGAAGGGATAAAGAAAAACTGCTCAATCAACAGAAGATAACTGCTCCACAGATAAGAATGGAATACACACACCCATTTCCAACCTAAGACACCACCTAGCTGCTCCATCCTTCCCTTTCCCAGTGGGACAGGGGAGAGAATAAGATGGAGAACAACCAGCAGGGTGAGATGAGGCAGTTTTATTACAGTGAAAGAAAGGAACAAACCAGAATTTGCTTGTCCATAAGCGAGGGGAAAAGTCAAGCTCTGCTTCCCATCAGCAGTGACGTTCGCACATGTCCTGGGAAGCAGGGCCTCAGCACACGTAATGTTCCTCTTCCAGTGTTCCTCTGGAAGGCAAACACTGAAGAATCACAAATGCCCCCCCTTCCTCCGCTCTCCCTTAGCTTATATATTTGAGCTGATGCCATATTCACAGAATTCACAGAATGACCAGGTTGGAAGAGACCTTCAAGATCATCAAGTCCAGCCCATGCTCTAACACCTCAACTAAACCATGGCACCCAGTGCCATATCCAGTCTCTTTTTAAGCACATCCAGGGATGGTGACTCCACCACCTCCCCAGGCTTTATTTATAAATTTATAAACATTCCAGAACTTTATCACTCTTCTTGTAAAAAACTTTTTCCTAGTATCAAACCTATATTTCTCTTGGCTCAGCTTGAGACTGTGTCCTCTGGTTCTGTCAGTTGCTGCCTGGTGGAAGAGACTGACCCTCACCTGACCACAGCCACCTTTCAGGGAGCTGTAGAGAGTGATAAGGTCACCCCTGAGTCTCCTTTTCTCCAAGCTAAACACCCCCAGCTCCCTCAGTCATTCCTCACAGGGTTTGTGTTCCAAGCCCCTCTCCAGCCTCGTTGCCTCCTCTGGACGCGCTCAAGCGTCACCAGAACATGGTACAGAATATCTCTTTGGTTCATTTGGGTCAGCTGGCCTGGTTGTGCCCCCTCCCAGGATCTGCCCACTCCCAGTCCCTTGATGGGGAAGGAATGTCAGAGGGACAGCACTCCTCAGCACTAGCCAAAACCTGGTCTGTTATCAACGCCCTGCCAGCTACCAATGCAAAATACAGCACTGGGAGGGCCGTGAGCGCTGCCTCAGTCAGGCCCAAGGCAATCTCCACCCCTCATTCCATACCATTTGTGCCATACTCAGATCCCACATAATCTATGCACCTTCCAAGTCTTCTATTGTATTTATTTCTCATTACTGGAATCCTTTCTTACCCACACAGCTAAAACAACACAATTAAACCATCTCTACACCAAACATACATTAACTACCACCAGGGCTCTCAGCAGATCCCGTAGTGCTGGCCAGCCAAGTGGCTTCTGCTAAATTTGCATCCCAGTGCTTCCATGTCCCATTACCAAATGCCCTTAACATAAGTTTCAGCAGCCCATTATACCTTTCAGTCTTCCCAGAGGCCTGTGGATGACAGAGGATGTGATATATCTACTCAAGGCCATCTTTCTTTGCCCAGGAGTTTATAAGCCACCAGAGCCATTACACTCCTTGCTGCTGTGAATCACATATTTAAGAATTACCATTAAAACATTCAAAATACAATCTTCACTTAGAAAAACAAAAAAACAACTGAACTAAACAGAAAAAAAAGGTGCCCACACCAAATCCAACAATAAAATCAACATAACAGAGAACAAAAATGGACAACTTACACAAAATCTGCTGCTGGACCCTTCACTACAATTATAACACAAATTCTCCACTATCGTTCCACTTGGTAACACAGTTTAATACTTGCTTTGCCCATTATTTCTCCCAATTAATACCTTATCCCAAAGTCCTCATGACTGGTGAGCATCTCCACCAAAAACTATCGTGGTTTGACACTGGACAGACACCAGGCATCCCCAAAAGCTGCTCATTCACCCTCCCCTGCCACAGGTGGGCAGAGGAGAGAGAAATTTAACAGAGGGTTCATGAGTTGAGATAAGGATGGGGAGAAAAACACTCCAAGGGCAAAACAGGCTGAACTCAGAGATACAAAGTGAATTTATTACTAACAAAATCAGAGCAGGATAATGAGATGGAAAATAAGCCCTTAAAAACACCTTTTCCCCCCAGCCCTCCCTCCTTCCCACCAACAGTGCAGGGAGACAGGGCATGGGGGTCTGGGGGTCAGTTCAACACCGAGGTTTTCTTCTGCTTGGCTCTGGGAGAAGAGTCCTTCCCTTGCTGCACTGTGGGTTCCCTCCCACGGGAGACAGCTCTCTGTGAATTTCTCCAGCGTGGTTCCAATCCCACAAGCAGCAGTCCTCCCAAAACTGCTGTGCTGTGGGTCTCTTCCCACAGGGTGCATTCCTCCAAGGACAGGCTGCTCCAGCCTGGAAGCAGGGCCCTCTCCCTCCACTGGGTCTTCTACTGGACCAGAGCCTCTTTCAGGCATCCACCTGCCCTGGGGTGGGCACCTCCTACTTGGGCTGTGGGTGGATCTCTGCATTCCTGTGGATCCTCACGGGCTGTGGGTGGATCTCTGCATTCCTGTGGATCCCCACAGGCTGTGGGTGGATCTCTGCATCCCCCATGGATCCTCACAGGTTGTGGGTGGATCTCTGCATCCCCTGTGGATCCCCACAGGCTGTGGGTGGATCTCTGCATTCCTGTGGATCCCCATGGGCTGCAGGGGCTCAACTGCTTCACCATGGTCTCACCACAGCATGCAGAGGAATCTCAGCTCCAGCCCCTGGAGCACCTCCTGCCCCTCCTTCTCCACTGACGTTGTTGTCTCCATGTTGTTTTCCCTTACATGTTCTCACCTCCTCCTCTTTTCTGGCTGGAATTAACCTTGTTTTGATTTTCTTCTTAAATATGTCATCACAGAGGCGTTGCCATCCTCTCCAATTGGCCCAGCCTTGGCCAGCAGCATGTCCATCTTCAGAGCCATCAGGGACTGGCTCTGCTGGACACGGTGGAAGCTTCCAGCAGCTTCTCACAGAAGCCACCTCTGTGCCCACCCCAGCTACCAAAAAAACAGGCCCTGCAAAACCAACACAAGAGTAAATAATTATTTTTTTAGGGAAAGCAAGTATGTCCTATCAGACTAGCAAGTGTTCTCAGAGGAAATAGACCCAGTTTGGGGTGCACAAGCCCTTCTTTAGAACTGAAAGCAAAGTGGAAGCTTCCAGCAGCTATCACTCCCCTCTTCAGCAGGACAGGGGGAAAATATAGCACAGGGATGACATGGATCAAGATAAGGACAGAGAGAGATCATTTACCAAGGATCTTAAAAGGCTAAACAGGCTCAGCTTGAGCAAAATTGACTTAATTTATTGCAAATTAAGCAAAGTAAGGTAATGAGAAATAAGAACAAATATAAACACGTTTTCTCCCCACTCCTCCCTTCTTCCTGGGCTCAGTTTCCCTCTCAGTTTCTCACTTCCTCCCCTCAAACCCTGCATTGGGATGGGGAATGGGAGTTATGGCCTTTTTGTAATACTTTGTCTCTGCTGCTTCCTCAGCTTCTCCTGCTTTTCCCCTGCTCCAGCACGAGGTCCCCTGCTCCAGTGTGTAACACATGAGATAGAATCCCTCACAACCTTCTCTAAAGTGGGTCCTTCCCATGGGCTGCAGCTCTTGATGGACTGCTCCAGCATGAGTCATTTCCATAGAGCACAGTCCTCCAGAATGTGCAGTGTGGGTCACAGGTCCTGCAGGAGCATCCCATGGGGTCATAGCTTCCTTCACCAGGGCACACTCTCTGGGCTGCAGGTGGGTATCTGCTCCACCATGGGAAAAAACACAGCTCTTCACAGACTCACAGAGATGCTGGTCAGAGGGGACAGGCTTGGAGCAGGATTCTCACCAAGTGCTAGAACAGGACAGCTGTGGTTTTGCTTATGTGAGTTTTGAAACACTCCAGGGAGGGTGATACCCCACCTTCCCAATGGCTGTATATGCACCACCATCCTGGGAAGAAGTTTTTCCAATGCCCAACATGAACATCCCAAACTGCATCTGTGGCCTTTGCCTTTGTTCCACCACCTGGGCCTGCCAAGCAGAGCTTGGCTTTGTTATCTTGGTACTTCCACCCAAACTATAGCTGTCCACCCAAGCTATGTTAGATGTCCCTTTGGCTCCTGCTTTTCCAGATTAATCCTGCCCAGTGCCCTGCACTGATCCTTGTATTTCATGTATTCCAGGCCTTGGTCATTTTGGTAGTACACAAATGGACTGGCAGTCTGGGATCTGACGTGACTGTGGAGATGGTGAATAAACCAAACACCACATTTGCAAAAACCTGATTTTGCAGGTTCAGTAACCAGCAGAAAATTTCCAAGGTCTACAGCAGATGTGGAGCAGTCCTTCAACCCACATGTGTGCCAAGGGAGTCATTGTGCTGTGGGAAACAGCATTCCTTGCTGTGACTTCAGATATAAAACCTGGGCAGAGCAGAACTGGAAGCTGTGCAAGTGGCATCAGGCTTTATAATAAAGGCATCTGGGGTTTAAATTTTGCTCTTCCAGAATGAAATTATTTTGCTTTCTGATATTCCTTGTTAAACAACCGACTAGTGCTGGTGGGCATCATGATCTCACAGTAATCCTGAAATGAGGGCAGCATTTCTGCTGAAGTGGTGAATCTGCCATACCTCTGATTTCTTCTTTATCCACCCTGCAGTAAAGTCAGCAACAGCAGAGAAAGCTGCTTGTCTGCATCTTCTCCCCAACTTTTTGAAAGGATAACCTGTGTTAGACAGTTTTGAGTTAGCAACAAAGCTTTTGTTTCCTGGGACAAGAATGTGTAGAAAACTGCTCTTGAAATCCATGGCCTCCTAATCCTTTTAACGCTTCATAATCAGAGTGCACAGGAGGTAGCAGGAGAATCTGGAATAAAAAAAATTAGCAAGAAACAATAATGAAGATTTTAAAAATGGAGCTCTGGTAAGCAGCTTAGAGAAGGACATTTAAATCTTCTTTTTGAAGTTGCACATTCACAGATTTATACACTATTACAAAACTAATCAGGGTTCTGCAATGTTTAATATCACCTTTTGTCATTACTCATGGCTGCATATCCTTTCACGTGTTGTATTCTGTTATTTTTTCATCAAGAACTTCACATCTCTTTTATTTATTTTATGCAGTGCTTTTCTTTTCCTCATGAGCATTTTAAATTTATTCCATGTTTTATTCACTGAGTAGTGAACTTATTTTCTTTGAGCATCCACTGCATTAAAAAAAGCCTTTATTCATTTAAGAGTGAGAGCCCAGATGTCTCCAGCTAAACTGATGCCATGTTTTGCACGAACCTATAAAATCAGGGTATTAAAAGACTCTAATCCCCTCCCCACAAAGGAATTATATTAGTGTCACAACAACGTAACTAGATTTGGATTCTATCTTGTTGTCTTCACTCAGGTTTTAAGTTCTAAGTCAGATCAGTGGGCCTGGGAAAATATTAGTGGTTAAGGTATTTGAACAGGGATATAAGAACAGCTGAAAGGGGTTAGGTACACAGCTCTCATTACACTCATATTCTGCACTGCAGGAAAGAGATGTGGGAGAGAATTCTCTAGAAATGAGAAATATCTGGAATATTTTTACTATCCTCCACCATCTCTCTCCTTTATGTTTTGGGTTAAAATACATTGGCTGTGTTTTTTAAATTGACAGAACTCCGTGTTAATGTTGCTCTATTCTAGAACAAACAACTTGTCTCTGTCTTTCTGCTTTAAAACTTCTCAGACCTTAATACATTTGGAAGTCAGAATTTGGAATTTGCTATACCACTCTGGCAATAAGCCTAACATGTTCATTAAGATACATTTATACATCAGATTTTCCATCTGCAGCACGAAAATTGACTTCCTGCTGCCTCACAATGATTTCACCCTAGTTCCCCCTACTTACTTTCCATCTCTCTTTATGCAAACCTTCGCATCTAGGAAGATGCCAGTGAGCAAGATATAATCTATCTGTGTAAAGATAGGTATTTATATATATCCATGGTCCTTAGCTGAGAGCAGTGGCTCAATTTGTACATGTAGCTGTAGAACTGCTGTATTTGTGTGATTATGCAATCAGCAGTAAGTTAAATTACCCCTGGTTATGTCCATACCTGACCCTCAGCTTCAACAGCTCAAAACCCCTTGCAGAAGCAGCCTTACAGAATGCTCCTAAAACCAGTATCTGCTCACATATTTCCAAGTGCCTGCAGCCACATGCACATCCCCTTGGCTTGGAGAAAATCCTGTTTGCAGCATCAGACTGAAAAACCTTCATTTTCTCCTTTGTGCATCCTGAAGTACAGTGAGAGTGTTGCTCCAGGAATATCTGGATTGCTCCTGATGCTGCCCATCCATTTTGGAGCCTTGGCTTTGGCATGTGGGATCCTGCTGCCTGTCAGGCACTCAAGTCTCTTGAGCCATCTTACCCAAATTAGACAGTGGCCTCACAGATCTATGCATCTCAGAATTTTGTGAAACAACTTGGACAGGGAATGAGCAGTCTTTACCATGGCACAGAAAGTCAGCCCCTGAGAGACATCAGGGGAGACACAGGCCTCACCCCAGGCATGCTACAAGGCAGGGCAGGCATCTTCAGAAGGGAAAAATCTTTGGGAACCATGTCATTGGTGTCATGTAACTAGCCCCATATCTATTTCTATTTCTTTAGTCAGCAGCATATGCTACCTCTGTACCCCTGACAGTGTAATTAGGTGCCTGTTCTCACCAACAGTGACCACTCTTCCTCCCCCAGGTCCAGACCTGACAAACAGAACAAGCTCTTTGGTTATCCTGGGGCAGTTTCACTGCACATCAGTAATATTTTAATTCAGATATTTTTTAATTTTTAAATTTTAAATTCTGGACTTTATCTAAAGTAACTTCATTTGTGTGTCATTTTTCAGAGGAACACAAATCCACCAGATGTGTTGCTTGTTGCTGGGAAGAGAGGACATGAAGGTCACATACCAGGGAAGTGCAATGCTACTGCAATGTAGAGTGTTGGAGAGTACAGGCAGTTTCAGTTCTTGTTAACTCTGTTAGATACATTTTCCCTGTGATCATATGGATAAAATATTCAGCTTGGAAGCTTTCACAAAGACAAGGGCCTGTAAATGAGAATGACTGCTAATGGAGCACATTTTCTACATCTCCAGTCTGCACTTGAGGATGCAGTTACCTCTTTTGTCTTTCCTCATCCCAACTGCTTCTCCAGTAATAAATCAACATCTTCTGCTATCTATCTATTTTTGCCTCTAGGATCTTGGTTGTACAACTTGTTGTGAGCAGGAAGGAATTTTCTCCACAGCCCAGGTGGGAACAGTGCCAGGGGAGCAGCAGGGCTGCATCACACACGGGCACAGCCACAGCCCTGCAGCTGGCCAAAGGCAAAGTGCTGCTCCTCTGGGCTCTGCAGGCCAACCACACCAGCCAGACAGCCAGAACAGCGATGGAGTTCCTCTGGAATTTCTGTCAGATTGGGACAAAACCAAGGGTTTTGTTGTGAGAAGGCTTCAGGCATTCCTTGACTGGCTGTGGGTCATCCCCGTCCCGCTGCCTCTCACTCAGGCAGTGACTCCACCACAGGAATCCTGGTGTTTTCCTTCCCCTGGCAGCTTTGCAGATGTTGAGAAGGTTTTCTGTACAGCCACTTTCCAGAGAGTTATGGACCAGCCCCAACTGCTCATTCTACAGCAGCCTAGATGAAAAGATGGACAAAAGCAGAGACCATTTTTCTTCCTTCTGTCTCCTGGGGGCTAACCCATAAACACACACTCAGCACACACCTATAATTTATCTCTCTTTATAAGCTAAATGTTCCTTGTAGGAACTCATTTTTAAAAAACAATTCTGCTTCCCAGCTTTTTTTTCTAGGTTTGTTGTTATTGTTGTTGTTTTTTGGTTTTGGTTTGGGGTTTTTTTGTTGTTGTTGTTTCTTATTACAGTATAGATGACCTAACTGCTGTTCTCACTGCTCTGGTTGATTATGTGACCAAAATGCAGTAATACTCATCTCCTGTAGTTTCATCTGGTGCCAGTTAATGCTAAAATAATGATTTAGGGTATGTTTTACATCTTACAGTTACTACATTCTGTAAAATGTACTCTTGAGATGAGTCCCTAAACCATTTTTCTCTCTCTGTTTTGCCAGTGGGGGCAACACAGGAATTCCCATCTTGCATGGGTTTGGAGAGCATTTCTTTGGACACTCAATCCATGCAGAGTGAAACACCTCATCATCTGGACTTTGCAGGACTGAATAGAAGGGAAAATGTGCTTTTACAAGATACCTTCTGGGGTGATTTTTGCAAAACCTAACTGCTTTTGGAAATATTTGAAAATACAACCTCTGTGACTCATTGGTTTTCCAGTCTGGATACCTTCATAGGTTCACTCTGCAGACAAGGCTCCAGGATGAAGTGAAGTGTCCTCCTGTCTGATGGGTGCCTGTGAGAGCCCCAAGAAAGGGGAATAGCCACAGGAAATAACTGTGCTGAAGTTCCCACTGAAGTTTCCATGAGCCAGTCTATACTGACAGGATTAGGTTGGGGATGTTTCACTAAAAAATAATTTTTTCCATAGAGAAAAGCATTGGAAAGAAGCGACTGAAACCAAAATGTCAGAAGAAATGCAGGAGTTAGGAGAAGAGGGAGTAGACCAGAACTAATACTGCTATCCCCTCAAGCTTACCACACCAAAAATGACACAGCTTTGATTGACATGTAAAATTAGTGCTGTACTTCACAGCAATTTTGAGGAACTGATACAAGTAAAGTGCAAAAATACTGCTGACAAGCAGGCTGGAGGGACAGTAAGGAAAAACAGAAACTGAAGAAAACTTTCATTTATCAAAACTTTGCTGTGATATGGGATAGGATGACATGAGACTCTGCCTAAGACCATGTCTAGGGAATTTGTTAAGGATCCACACAGAAACTCGTGCTTAGCTTGAGTTCACTGAGTAAACTGAGGCTTTGCTTCATTTCTGTGCTGACTTGGAGTAAAAAGTATAAAGGCCAGTCTTGGTCTCCCACTGAATTCTGTGAAATGTGCCCTGAGCATTTTAAAGGTGAAGGAAGGATGTTATGACTTTTGCCACTTTGGACCGATCATTGAAAAGTGTATCAAGGACAAGTGGTGAAAGAGACAGTCTCTGTCAAGCCAGCTAAATAATATATTCATGGAGGAAATTTGAATTTTTTGTTTATTTTTGAGAAACATTTGTACAATTTACCTTATTTTCTTTTGAATGGGGAGGTGCAAAAGGATACTTTTTTAAAGTAAGGTTTCCAAATATTTCAGGAGGCTTTAAAAGGAGATGTACAGAGCAAACTACACATAAAATATATGTCCATATAAATACTCCTCTGTGTGTCTGCTCATATAGAAACACATTTTCTTTAATCTCTGAAGAGGGTGAAAAGTGATTGATGTCTACCTAATTTTACCTGTCTGGTGCTAATTCATGTGACAAACCCTGCAATATGGTAGCTGTTCTGGGAAGTGCCACAATGATACCATATAACATCTTGTTCTGGTTCCAGCCAGGACAGGGGTAATTTTGGCAGTAGCCAGGCTGGGCATGGCCTGGACCATTCTGTACCACCTCACATCATACCCAGCTGGAGGAGGAAGGGGTCTGTTCTGGTGGGGTAGTGGGCAGTGGGAGGCTGGGGTAACATCATGTTCTGTGGGGTGAGCACTCGAGGATCATTTCCCTCTCTTGTACACTGATATTAATATTGTTGCTGTTAGCAGTTGTTTCTTATTTCACTGCTGTTTCCAGTAAATTTTTCTGACCTTTACCTTTTGTGCATCCACTTCTCCTCTCCAGCCCACAGCAGGGAGGGCAGGAGTGAGAGAGGGAGTGAGTGAGTTGGTTTGGGCTGTTTCAGTGGTGTTTTGGGTCTGGCTGAGCTGGAGCTCATTTCTCCAGAGCAGCCCTGTGCTCTGCACTGGCAGCTGGAAGGGTTCTGATGCCACCCCAGGGTTTTGGCTGCTGCTGGGCAGTGCTGGCACAGCCCCCAGTGCTGCCTCTCCAACATTCCCCTCATCAGCAGCAGGGGGGTCAGCAGCATCCTGGGGAGGGACACAGCCAGGCCAGCTGACCCAAGAGAACCAGAGGGATTCTGTACCATGTGGCATCAGCTCAGATACAAAAGTCAAGGAAAGGAGGAAGGAAGGACCATTTGTTATTTACAATGTTTGCCTTCCAGAGCAACCACTGCAGGGGCTGAAGCTCTGCTGCTTCCTGGGAAGTGTCTGAACATTGCTTGCTGATGGGAAGTAGAGAATAAACTTTTTTTTTTTTTCCTCCTTGCTTGTGCATGTGCAAACTTTTGCTTTTGCTTTATTAAACTGCCTTGTCTCAACCTGTAAGTCATTTTCCATCTTATTTTCCCTCCCCTGTCCAAGATGGGAAGGGGAGTGGTAAAGCTGCTTGGTGGGCACCTGGTGTCCAGACAACGTCAACCCACTACAAATGAGAACATAAATTGGGGAGTACCATTCCCAAACCACAACACCTCTCATTTTAATTCCTGACTATTCAGTGAATTCCAAGAGCTAAATTATGATGTTTGAGGGTTTTTTCCCTCAGAAAATTCTTGAGTCAGCTGGAACCAAAGAAAGAGAGCTCACTCTTGATGCTGGTTTTGTTCACTATGACAAATTGGCATGTGGGTCCATCTTGGCTTTAACTCCATCGGGAACTTTCCATGCTATTCCTATAGGATTCCTATACCTGGGCTCACAAAAAAAAATTCCTTCCTGCTCTCAACAAGTTGTACAACCAAGATCCTAGAGGCAAAAATAGATAGATAGCAGAAGATGTTGATTTATTACTGGAGAAGCAGTTGGGATGAGGAAAGACAAAAGAGGTAACTGCATCCTCAAGTGCAGGCTGGAGATGTAGAAAATGTGCTCCATTAGCAGTCATTCTCATTTACAGGCCCTTGTCTTTGTGAAAGCTTCCAAGCTGAATATTTTATCCATATGATCACAGGGAAAATGTATCTAACAGAGTTAACAAGAACTGAAACTGCCTGTACTCTCCAACACTCTACATTGCAGTAGCATTGCACTTCCCTGGTATGTGACCTTCATGTCCTCTCTTCCCAGCAACAAGCAACACATCTGGTGGATTTGTGTTCCTCTGAAAAATGACACACAAATGAAGTTACTTTAGATAAAGTCCTGCATTTAAAATTTAAAAATTAAAAAATGTCTGAATTAAAATATTACTGATGTGCAGCGTGAACAGCCCACATGGACTGAGGAGCCTGGCTAGGAGTTATGAGACTTCATTTGTAGTTGTTAATGGGAACAAAACATTGTCCAGTTCTCTCTAGCAGCTTCCTGTTCCTCTTTCTCCCTGCTTGCTATATTTAGGTCACACAATTTTCAGAGCTACAGATGCCTGTTACCAAACCTGTGTTGCAGCGAGGCTCTGGAGTGATCAGATGATTGCTAAAAAGAAAGAAACCCTTAGAAGTTTGATGCCTTGGGAACATACATTAGCTGAAACGTTTTCCATTTGGATCATTGTGGCAGCTAACCTTGTCCCTTTGCTCCTCATCTCCAGTCTGGACTGACTGGCAGGTGACCTTCATCCATCCCTGCGGGTGCTTGGCAGGCCATGGCAATCCAGTGGAGGTCTGTGAGGTTGTGTACAAGGGGCAGATCAGCTGAGTGAATGCTGACATGTGCCAGATTATTCCTCAGAAAGCCAGGGACTGTGTCTGGGAGTCCTGTGGGATGACCCCGTGCCAGTGCTGAGGCACCCAGGGGTTCAGGGTTTGTGCCAGGCAGAGCAGAGCAGAGCACAGTTCTGCAGGGCAGGCTTCACAGGAGAAGCATCTGCGGGGGGAGAAACTGTCAGCAGGAGGATCTCTGGGGTTTTGCAGACTTTGAGCTGATCCAAGGGGGAATTTCAGTGTTTCCCTTACCTCATTTCCCAAGAAAACTCTAAAAAAGAGAGAAAATGAGAGAGACAGAGACAGAAGGAACCAAAGGTTTTGACTGGCAACTCCTTCCTCTGCTTCGGACCTTGTAAAACAGCTGAAGGCCCTGACACATCTGGGCTCTTATATTTTCCATCAAGATGAGTGCATTTCATTTATGTCACACTTTTGAACATGCTTGCATGCACAATGAGCTGTGCTGTCTGCCAGTGGAGGAAATGGAATAAAGCAGAGCTGGCCAGGACATCATAAGGGCTGTTCCAAGACCTAGCAAAGCCTGGCTGCATTTTCAGGTTATTTAATCTCCCTGCTGTTTTGTATTAAAGGGATAATGGTCACAGACAAGAACTGCTGACACTTGTCAGGTAGTGATCAACTGGATTGTCTTGCAGGTCTGGCTGTAAATCAAGATATGACTCCGAGGAGAAAAAGCCCCCAAATGCCTCCCCCTCTCCTTCTGTGGGGCTCCAGTGTGCTCCAGCCATGCCTTTGATAGAGTTTCTGCCAGCTGTCAGTCAGAGGAGAGCTCAGGGCATTGCAGGCTGCTCTTGAAAAATGCTCATTACTGGGCAAGAGCATGGAAAAAACCTTTGTGTCCCTGTTGTGCCTACGTGGGCAATGCACAGCTCCTTTGGGTGGCTGGGGTGATGTGACAGAAGCATTTGCTTGATCCCAGGCTGGGCTTTGGTTCAGGGTGGCTAAGGAACAATAGGCCTCATGCCCTGCAGTGAACCTGGGATCTGGAGAGCTCCTGGCTTGCATGGAGGGGAGCAAAGGTGCAAAATGAAGACACATCTCTCTTGTCTGTGCTGTTGATTAGCCTGTTACTTCACTCTGTAAATATTCCCATCAGGATGGGCCCAATGTGAGCTCTCCCCTTGAGCAGGTACATCTCAGAAACGTCCCTGCTGCCAGGGAGGACTGGCTGCAGTTGGGATGGGGAGCTGGTCCTGGCATCAGGACATGGCTGGCAGGACCTGCATGCCCAGCAGGTCCTGAACTGTGCAATATTTACCTCTAGGCTGCCATTGTTCCCTGTTTACTGGCACATCATGCTCTTGGGCTGGGTACCCAGTGGTGGTTACAGACTGAAAGGTGCAGGCAGATTTACTGGGGTCACTGGAAAAAACCCATTCTTTGTAGTTAATTTCCCTGCTGGCATCCCTTGTAATGATTGAATTCTGCTCCATGGCTTCCCCTCACAGACTGTGATTGTGCTTCTCTCACCAAGACAGGCACATTATTCATCAAAACACAACATTCAACTAAATAAATTACTCAGAACTTTTTCAAATAAGTGAAGTGAGTTTCACCCTTTTTCCCTTGCATTTACTGCAGTGCTAAGCAAAGGCACCCAGTAGCCTAAAGGGATATTCCAGATATTAATTTCCTAGCTTTGTAGTTGCACAGTTTCAATTTTGCAGTGACTCTGAGCTGCTTTCCTAGCAGAATGCAGAAGGGAGCTCAGGCTGGATTTTGTGCACAGTAATGGAGTGCAGGATTGAAAGGCTGCAGCCAGTTCATGCCAGCAAAGAGCCTGGCCCTGCCTGAGATGTGTCCCTGATACCTTTGAAATTGGCCCTCCTGGGGCTGATTTAACACTCACGCTGATTAAGAGTCTAGGTTGGCATGGGCCATCCTGCCTCTGCTGCTCTACAGTGAAATCCTGAGGTCCACAGCTTCAAATGGACCTTAAATGCCTTTTATACCAAAGACCCATGACCAAGATCACTTCTAAGAGTGATGGTGAAAAGTCAGAACAATGGAGCAATCTGAAAGGCTTCAAGAGTTCAAGCGTGCTCCTGATGCTGGGATGATGAAGGAGTACATTGGGAAAAGAGAGAAAATCTAGGATTGTTTTCTAATCTATTTGCTTTGTTCCAGACAAACCCAAGCATACTGTTTTTCAAGCTTTGGGGATGCTCTGCTTTTTCACAGGAGAAAATTCTGCTTGATAGGGCAGCCCTAACTCCCAATGGAGCCAAAAGAGAGACTCTCAAAACCATGCTTGGTGATGACATCCAGAATGATCTGTTCCATCACCTTTCCAAGGATGGAGGTGAGGCTGACTGGCCAGTAATTTTTTATGTCCTTCTTCTTGCCCTGTTTGAGGATTGCTTTTAACATTGGCTTTTCTCCACTCATTGAGCACCTTTTCTCTTCTCCATGATATTTCAGAGTTGATAGGAAGAAGAAGGGAGCCTTGCAATAAAACTCTGCCACTTTCTGCACAACTGCAAAGGAAAACTGAAGCTTATCTTTGTCAGCTCCTCAGCTGATGGTCTGTGTGATGCCTCATCAGTCCTGCAAAACAAAGTCCTGCTGTGTTTTTGGTCATTTAAAAATTCTCTATGATGTCCCCTTTAGGCAGTACAATCACAATCCAGTCACCTTCTCAGTATCTCAGTACAGTTCTGGAGAGTTTCTAGAGCAAAGACAGCTCCCACCAGCTAATGCAGGTGGTTGAATAATCATCAGGGAATCTTGGATGAGGAAAGTTTGATGAGGAAGATCTGAGAGATGAGATCCTACTGATTCCATCCAAAACTTACAGAGTAAGAAAAAGCCAATTTTTCTTCATCTCTGTCTTTAAAAAGATGATATGGAGTAAGGCAAAAGCGTTGTTGTGGTTGTTGTTGTTGTTGTTAAAATCAGAGGAGCTGCCCACAACCAGCTAGGGAGGTTTAAAAAGTGTGATCAGAAGTGTCTGTCTGTGCCTTTGTGGGCAGCACTCTGTGTAAGGAAATTTTATTTTTCTCCTCCCTGAGGTGGTTTCTTTGGGAAGAAAGCAGTCAGCAATTGTGGCATTAAAGAGATCGGCTTTAGATCTCTGAGTAGAGATGAAAGGGGAGCATTTATTGTCTGCAATCCACTGCTTCTGGTTTTCTTCAGAATCAGCCAAGTAGCTCTGCACCAGTTACAATTATTTCAATGTCTGCAAGATGTGCTTCTTATGCAATCAGGTTGCACAGTTCCTATTTTCAAAGAAGAGTTAAAGTTTCAGGAAGAGCAGCAGAAAACATCAAACATATTAGCAGAGGATCTGATGCCTTCTTTTTGTGCTTTTCTCATTTCAGAAGGAAAAAGATATTGCAAATTTGAAAATTTCCTAAGGAGAAGGTTTATAATACTAAACCTCACCCCCATCCCCTCCCCAAAATAAGCAGTAGCTGCTTCTGCTGAGACAATGCCTCCTAAGCTGTAAGATCAGCCTCCTGTGGTTCAGGGGTGCTTTCCAAGGTGGAACACTGCAAAGCATCAGGAAAATGTGATTGTGTCTGTTCCATGCACTTTAGCTCTGCCTACAAAGCCAAAGGATGGAACTTAGGAACTTTGATTATTCATTTTGTAAGAGAAAATTGGTGTGCTGTGTCCAGTTCTCCTGCTGCAAGACTTTCACAGGACAAATGAAACCATTAAAATGGAACATAAGAGGATGACACTGTGCTCTCATATACAAAACAACTCAAAAGAACAAAACAACAAAAGAAAGGCATCTTTTGTATTTCAGGCTCTATCACAGGTGACTTCCCAGTGGGACACCCTGCTTGGACCAATTAATATCTGGACTGGCTGTACAGGGGAGCCAAGGCAGTGCTGTCTCACCACAGGTGGGAACTAAAAATGCCCACAAGTTTCAGAGGAGCAGGGGAACAGCTCAGCCCCTTTAACTGCAAGGAGAGAGGGAATCTGTGTGGTTGTATATGACTCAACCTAATGTGCTAAAAGGTAATGTCTCTGGCTATTTCTACCCATGGAGATAAGTTTTCTGTGCCCTAAGGAGAAATACAAGGTTCAGGGCTTTGGTGGGTTTGGGGTTTGTTTTGTTTGGGTTTTTGTTGTTGGTTTTTGTTGGTTTGGTTTGGTTTTTGGTTTGATTTGATTTGCTTTGCTTTGGGTTTTTTGGTTGTTTGGTTGGTTTTGGTTGGTTTTAGTTTGGCTTTGGTTTGGTTTGGTTTGGTTTAGTTTTGGCTTGGTTTTGATTTTGGTTTTGGTTCTTTGGTGTGTTTCTCTGGGGTTTCCCCCCCAACCCACCAATTAACATCTACTCTAGGCTGTGCAAAACACAGATGCTAAGTTTGTATTCAGTTCAATACTGAAAGCAGCTCCAATTTAACTTTCAGAACATGTCAAGAGCTATAGTGAGGTCCTGGTGCAGGATACTAAGAGGGATGGCTCAGTCCCTGGCAGCATTCTGTCTTAAGACTCAAGGTGAAAAAGGAGCAAGAACTCCAGGCTGCTACTGCAGGTAGTAAGTAATTAGGGGAAGCAGTTGGCAAGGCACGGAAATTTTCCCTGCTCACACCTTTCAGCTGTCGTCAGAACAAAGTCCTAAATCAATATTATTGGTCCCTGAAGAAATCCAGTGGAGATAAATTAACATACCCTCCTAAATGACAGGCTTTTCCATTCCTGTCAGTCCCTAGATAGAAACTATCCATTGCTGCTTCACTGCTGCAGTCCCCAGGAGCCATCCCAGTGTTTCAGGGGCTCCCACATGCCATGTAACACAAACCAGCCTTTGCTCAAAGTCAGAACCATTTTCATATCTTTATGTTTATAGGAAGGACAAAACATGCATGAATATAACCCTCTTTGCCAGAGCCTTGCTCATGTCACCACCTTCAAGGGCATCCCTCTTGAGCCATGGAGATTCCTGTTGGCAGAGTTGAAGGTGAGGATGGACAAGAGTGGATTGCCATGAAATTCCCTGGCAGCAACGATGGGTGTTGTTCTTTCCAGGCTCATGCAATATGATTTATATCACCTCTGCTGCTGCATGTTGTCTTTCTTGTCAAATACATGGCAATCAGTAGAGGATTTAAACAAACTGCAGAGAAAGAGTGAGCTGGGAAAAGTATTTCTCTCATTCAGAGCAGGAAAAGAAGGTCTTTGTTTTCTCAAGAAGTTTATTTAGGGAAAGATCTGGAGAAGAAAGAGAGGAGAACAGAAGCACCTCAAGCTTGGGAAGAAAAAGACTCTAGATGTGACCTACTTTGAGATGCTAAGAAATGCTCTTTGCTACTTATCTGTTGCTCTCACTTTTTAGTATGCCTAACAGACACTTTGTTAATTTTGAACAAAGCCCCTCTTGAAAAAGAAGTGATTCCTATGTGCATAGAGCTTTTCAGACTTGAAGGTCTCAGGTGTTTTCATTGTCTTTTAAAATATCTCAAGGTCATGGGGAGATGATGAATAAGCAGGACTGAGCTGCATTTTATTGTTTGTAGGAGTTCACTGTATGCGCAGCAATTTTCTCTGTTGGGGCTGGACTATTGTGTTGTGTAAGGGGGAATTAAAGAGAGGCCACAGAATGAAAGCAAGATGCCTCTCACCTGTACTGTCAGGATTTTATAATCACAAGCAGCCTGCTGAACTGCTCTGATGGGTTTGCTTTTCTGCTCTCCCACCTTTCTGCTTGTTTTCAGGAGGGTTTGATTTTCTTAGCCTGGAGTTAGGAGTGTGTTTGCATGAAAGGGGGACAGAGGAATACTCCAATTTATAACTTTACAAGTTATAAACCATAACCTGCTTGGCCTGCATGTGTGAGGCAGGATGGCTGCATGCTGCCAATGGCCTCCCAAGCATCACTGTCCCTTTGATCTGTGCTGCCAGGGCTCTCCTGGCACAGCCACAACACCAGCCACAGTGGTGTGTGTTCTTTCAGCACTGTTCCACCACTGTTCCTTGGGTTTTTCCACAGGTTTCTTCACTTGCCCAGTCCAGCCTGAGAACCCAGAGATCAGGCACAGAACAGAGAAGAGTTTGGAGAGGGAAGAAGTGGATCAGCCAACAAAAGAACCACCACCCTACCCTCATCTCAAGAAGCTCTGAATTGTAGAAGAGGCAGCTGGAGACTGTCATGGACCTTTGTTGGACAAAACCAGCCACAGTTGATTTTTCCATGTCTTTGTTCTAAAAACTGATTTAATTTGTGCAGTACAAAAATACTTTATAAGGATCTTTAAAAGTGCCAAGAAGGAACACAGAGCTCAACTGGAAGAAAAATGAAACTCTGGTACAAAACAAGGAACCCAGATAATAAATGGGTCCAAAGGAATCAGCCTCAAATGACTGCATAGCACTCCTTTGGTGGAAAAATGGTGACTGGTTTATTGTTAAACAGTCCATATTTCTTGTGGGAAGTAATCATGCAGAGTAGTAACACTAATGTAAATAGAAATTCTCTCCAGAAATTGTTTCTGAGAATGCCAGCAGTCTTAAAATAGTTGCTTGCTCCCTCCAAATAGACACCACTGAACTTACAAATTGATGTAATTCCAGCAATGGGCCTGCAACTTTCCTCTGCAGTCACGCTGTTGAATTAACAAGTAAGAGGCAAATAGAATGCAGAGAAGGCAGAGTTACTGAACACCTTCCTTGCATCAGTCTTCCCTGACAAGATCAGCTCTCAGGGATCTCTGATCCAGGAGACCGGGGTAAAGGATTGGTGGAAGGAAGACTCAGCCTTGGTCAAGGAGGATTGGGTTAAAGATCACCCAGGCAAACTCGGCATCCACAAATCCATGGGCTTTGATGGGATCTTTGAGAGGTTGTGGTGATCAGGAGAGGTGCCTGAGGACTGGCAGGAAGCAAATGTCACCCCAGTCTTCAAAATGGGCAAGCAGGAGAACCCAGGGAATCACCAGCCAGTCAGTCTCACCTCAATCCATGGAAAGGTGATGGAGCATCTCATTTTGAGGCCATCTCTATCCATACAGAGGAGGACAAGAAGGTGATCAGTAGTTGTCAGTGTGGATGCACTAAAGTTATGTTAGGCTTGACCAACCTGGGTGCTTTCTACAATGAAAGGCCTGTCTGGATGGATGAGGGGAGAGCAGTGGGCATTGTTTACCTGTACTTCAGATGGGCTTTTGACACTCCTACACAGGCAAGTTCAGGAATTCTTGTCTGGATGAGTGGATGGTAAACTGGATTGAGAACTGACTGAACAGCAGATCCTGGGGGTTTGTGATCAGTGGCACAGGGGCCATTTGTCATTACTGGTGTCCCCCAGGGCTCTACACTGGGCCCAGCATTGTTTAACTTATTCATCAATGACTTGGATGAAGAGGCAGATGCCTGCTCAGCAAGTTCACTGCTGACAGGAAGCTGGGAGCAGTGGCCAATACCCCAGAGGGCTCTGAGCCCTTCAGAGGGACCTCGACAGCCTGGAGAGATGGGCAGGGAAGAACCTCCTGGAACTCAACAAGGGCAAGTGCAGGGTCCTGCACCTGGGGAGGAACAGCCCCAGGCACCAGCACAGGCTGGGGTGACCTGCTGGGCAGCAGCTCTGCACAGAAGGACCTGGGGGTGCTGCTGGACAACAAGCTGGCCATGGGCCAGCCCTGCCCTGGGGACAAGAAGAGCAAGGGGATCCTGGGCTGCGTTAGGAACTGCATTGCCAGCAGGTCAGGCAGGTGATCCTGCCCCTCTGCTCAGCCCTGGGGAGGCCAGTCTGGAGTGCTGTGTCCAGCTCTGGGAGCCTCAGGACAAGAGAGACGTGGAGCTCCTGGAGAGGGTCCAGCAGAGGGGGGACAAAGATGATGAAGGGACTGGAGCACCTCAGTTCTGAGGAGAGGCTGGGGGAGCTGGGCCTGTCCAGCCTGGAGAAGAGGCACTGAGAGGGAACCTCACCAATGTCTGTCAGTGCCTGCAGGGAGGGGCCAGAGCATGGACCAGGCTCTGCTCGGGTGCCGGGCAATGGGACAAGAGGCCACGGGCAGGACCTGAGGCTCAGGAAGCTCCACCTGAACATGAGGAAGAACTTCCCTGGGCAGTGCCTGAGCACTGGGACAGATTGCCCAGAGAGGCTGTGGAGTCTCCCTCCCTGGGGATAGTCAAGAACCATCTGGACACCATCCTGTGCCACGTGCTCTGGGATGGCCCTGCTTGAGCAGGGAGGTTGGAGCAGATGACCCACGGGGGTCACTTCCAGCCTGACCCATCCTGGGATTCTGGGATTCTGTGATTCTAATACAGCAAGGCAAGTAGGGTTCAATTTTTGCTTTCACAAAGATGAGATGTCATGGCCAGGCATTACTGCTACCAGAGAAGAGTCAGAAGGATGGAAGAAAGATGGAGTAAAGATAGAATTTGGGCAGAGATCCCAGCTTGCTGCTATTAGATGTTGGGGGTATTATCAGAAGTCCATGTATGTTTTGAAAACTTTTTTTTTTTCTCTAAATCTTTGCATAACCTTTACTTCTACTGTAAGTAAATTACATTTAAGCTTTCTGAGTTGAGTTCATTTCCTTCTTTTCAATACGGATTTTTGTTTTCCTTTTTTGTGTGTGGTTCCACAAATTTGTATCTTACTAACTCAAAAGCCAAAGCACCTTTACAACACAACTCACAACTTAGTTCATATCCCTAAAATTAATTATTTTGTGTAAAATCTTTCATATAATCTTCGGTACTTTCATTAAGACACAGTGGTTTTAAAATGAAACATGGTCATTCACCTGCTTATTTCAAACCTACAAAGAATTCCAGTATGTATTAGCAGTAGTGCTAATGAATGCTTTCCTTGTATTTCAGTCATGATTTCCATCTCTTCCTTCTCTTCCACCGAACCCCAGAGTTGAACAGAGTTACTTATTTTCCTTTGTGATCCTGCAGAGTGATGCCAGGAAGCTGCCAGGAGCCAGAATAGAATCCCACTGACCCCTCCCTAGGCACTGGGATCTGGCTGTTTCCAGGTGGCTCCCAACTGAGGGATAGCAAAGATGAGCACCAGTGGCCATCACTCAGTTCTGCTGAGATCAGGGTCTGGGCTGGACTTTCAGCACAGATTTCCCAAGTGTTTCATGAAAGCTGACAATTAATACAGCTAAACTGTTCTCTGCAGGGGATGTGGTGTGGCTCAGAACAAGCTGATCTATAAATAACTCACACCTACATATTCCCCAATCCATATGACTTTTTAGACTCAGCTGGTCAGAGCATGGTGCTAACAACACCAAGGTCACAGGTTTGATCCCTGTACAGGCATTCACTCCTGTGGTGATCCTTGTGGGTCCCTTCCAACTTGGAATATTCTGTTATTCTCCACTTTATATCAACAACTCTGTGATGAAGCACTGCATCTGAATTGTTTCATTTCACACCTGGCTTCCTCTTTATATTAATGTTATTTTATGCATTTAAATTTCAGAGGAGGCTAAACAGAAGGTAGCGTAGCAAAGCAAACCTCGCAGCCTCGTTTATCAGTGTCACTTAAGGTGATGCTGTCTTTGCTGAGTCAGAAAGCTGCCCCTTGATTTATGACTGCCTGCTTTTTGGAAGAAGCTTTTCTCAATCACAGGGTCTAAGGCCTAAAGAAACTTTCCAGTCACCTGCCCTGACAATCCACAGGCTGCAGGCTGTCACGTGTCCGTGCAGTGCTGTGGTGTTGGTGGATGTCTGCAGCAAGCCAAAAACATGGCATTTGATGGGCTCAGCTCTGTTGTGCCTGCTAACAAGCTTTTGTGCAGTGTGTGTAGGCAGCTTTAATTGCTTCTTCTCAAAGCTGGGCAAAGCAAAACTATTTCCTTTCAAGGTCATCTCTAGGATGCTGCTAAGTTTCCAGGCCTGATGCTTGCTAAGATTTGTTCAAAGAAAGAAATCTGTTTCACTTCATCCAGCCTTGTTTTGGCTGCCAATAGGCTTTGGTAGAAAAGAGGGAACCAGAAAATAGTGTTGTTGAAAGATACCTCTGCTCTTAGTTATGCTGGGAACAAGAAACTGGCTTTTCTGGGAAGGCAGCAGCCTCGGTTAGTAAAATCAGGAACACTTCTTTGAGATTTAAGTATCTTCCCACCAAAGGTCATTTCTACACAGTTATTCACTTAGAGGTATCAATTAGCCAAAATAGAGGTGGACTTGAGCCAGATGCTAAGAACTAACCCCTGCTCATGTGGTTTATTGACTGCAGTGGAGAGCCTGTTGATTTACAGGAGTGTAGTTAAAAGGAGATCCAGGACTTAATGAGGTGCTTTAAAGCAAGGAGTTATATATGAGAGTCTCATGAGTTGAAGGTGAGGGTGCAGCCTCCAGGCAACTGAGAATAGGTGAAGAGTTGAAATAAGCTCTAGAATCAGTGGCTTAGTAAGGCATTTGTTCATGCTAGGCTGGTCTGGCTCTGCTGGGACTGGGACCAGTTGGTCCAAGATGGAATGTTTTACTGGAAACCAGCCCCTTTGGACAGGCAAGGAAGCCACAGCATCTGCCCCCCACCACACCTTTTCTTGTTTGGATGCAGTTTTGACAATCCAGGTAATATCAACAGACAGCTATTCCCACCCTGACTTTCAGGGGAATGGAAGGATGCTGTCAGCATAAAAATCCTGTGGGAAAGGGTGGCTGTTGTTGCTTACTTGGGCTGGTAAACTGTTAAATGCTGAACTTGGGCATCTGAATGTGGGACTGTTTATTTAAAATGGAAATCAGTAATTCTTCAGTCTCTTATGTATGATTTCCAGCCAGACCCTGTCAGTCCAGCAACATTATTCATGTTTGTTTCTGTTCTGTTGCTTTACAGTCAATAAAATGGGGTGTTGTACATTTTCAGTGTAAGCTATAGTCATTGCTCCTAATAGTTTGCCCTTTAGACAGGTGATTTTTCAAATAATCCAAATTACTGGAATGCTAAATGTGTCTCAGAAGAGGGCCAGACCACTCAGGAATATTGGGAATCATGTAGGTGCTTTCTTAGTTACCACTTGCAATCCCTCAGAAGCCCATGGATCCTTGGGATTGGATGGAAAACCACTGCCCCAGATAGAGAAAATGAGGGAAGCTGCTTGTGTAACCCAGCTGGGGAGAAGCAAAGCTGTTGGAATAATATTGTCTATTAAGAAAACTGAACCTTATGCAGTTTGTCAAATGGTCACCTTCTGTTATGGTGATTTCCAAACAAGCTTGCTTCACAGGTCAGAATTTTATGCTGAACTTTCAGATGTGGTTATTTTTGCTCATTTACATGAGATTAAATTATTTCTTAGCTCCCTTCTGTCATGTTATGGATGGGCACTGTAAACAGTACTAATGAGGCTGTATCTGTTATCTTGTAGTACATTCAATTAATCACTAAGTAAAATTAGGATAGGCTGAATTTCAATGTTTGAAACAGTGGATGGGATTTAATAAAAAATGACATGAGGTAGCTGCAACAATTTCACCTTTTTTAATATATTCAGATTTGGAAACAGGCTGTAGGTAAACCTTTTTGATAGAGCCACTGAATTTTCTTAAGAAAGGATGTTCTTTGATGTTTGATCTTTGCATGCTTTCAAGCCTAATCAACAAGGAGATTTAATCAGTGAAACAGATAGCAGCTAACAAGCTCTGAGAGATGTTCATGTGTTAGAAAAACAAATTACTTGTGGGTAGAATTGCCTCGTTAAGGTTTAGGGCTGGACTTGCTTCAGTGATCTCAGACCCAGGGGGAGGTTAACCAGGCTTGGGGAGAAGGATGTACCACTGATAGTGGACACAAAGAATGCAGAATTTATGGGCCCCAAGAACATTTACCAGAACTCCCAAGATAAGGAAGAAGCCAATAAAGCAACTGTGCTGATTCAGCTCTGCCTGGGTAGGAGGTAATTCCAGCAGGAACAGATCACAACTCACAGACCACTGACCTGAGAAACCCAGCTCAGAGCAAGAGAAAGCCTGAGCACCGGGACTGATTAGCATGAGAAGCGAGAGTCATTACCCAAAGACAGAATTCTAATTAACAAGAGAACTATGCAACTTGTAGCCTAACCCCTTTGTTTGCTAGAATGTATAAATAGTAAAAAGTTTTGATAGCTGGTGTGCTTGATTTGTGGAATACCACTGAGCACCCAGGCCTAAACAACTCTGGAATAAATAATCTATGTGCCTCTCAAGTGTGTAATTATTGGCTTATTGCACACTAGGTAATGAATCTGATTTTTGTGGACACCACGGGAGGACAGACTGTGGGGGTATTTTATTTTCCTTATCTTATTTCATAATGACTGATGGACCAAACTCAGGTTTGTTAGAGAAACTTTTTTTCTTCTTTGTTTGGATCCTAAATTTACTCCTACAGTGCTTTAGAAAGATATTGTTCATAGGAAAACCAATGGAAATACCTTGGTAACACATTTATTATAAAGAAATAGGTCACTGTTATATTTTTTACAAATCTTCCTGTGGAATGAATGTCATATTTCCTGAAAACTAAATATAGCAATGTGCATTGAATGCTAATGTGTAGATTTCTCTAAGTAAAAGTGTTATAGACAGATCTTCAGAAAGTCTCCAGGGGTTCTGTAAAGATTTTAAAGATAAGTTGTTGATTACATGTAAAATATTGCAGACCAGTTAAGGTAAGAATTAGTCAGTGTGTCTTGTGTTTCTGTAAATGCTTTAAAGGATAATGAGTCAGAAATGTTTAAATTGGAAGTGTCCTGCTTGGGCTAGTGTGGAATATGCCACTCAAGGTAGAATTAATGACTTAATTATCCCTGTTTTTCTAAAAATTCTCCCATTGAGGACTTGCTTTGATGCTTCCTGCTTCATGGGTTTGCAGGAATGACTAAGATATTATTAGTTCAGACCCAGAACCAGGGTGCTGAGGGAAGGCAATTCTGCCACAGCTTGAAATACAGTGGCATGAAGCCTGACACTGAAATATTGTAGGCTTTGCCTGATTTTGCACCCTCTGATGTGTGCTATAATTTGTAGGAAGGCAGAACCTAGGCACCTGCTAAATCTTCATGTAGCTGACTAGAAAGAAGCTGGAAGATCTTTCATGAGCCTGATCCCACTGCAGAGACAGTTCTGTCAACATTGTACTCCCATGTGTGTGGCAGGTTTGTTACCTTGTGCTGGTGAGGAAACTCACATCCACAGTGCTTTCAAAAACATCTTGTGTATCACCCAGCCAGGCCTGACTAAAATGTCTCTTCTCTGCCTGCACCAAGATGGGCACAAATAAAAGTAAATTCAGACACGTTCCTTGCTTTGGGACATGTCATTGAAAAGATCTGGAATTTTATTTTTCCTCCCACTGAAGTCCACCGATGGAATTCTTCAGTCTCAACTTTTTTTTTTTTCATTTTGGGGGCGAGGGAGGGTGGGTAAACAACTGGTCCTGTTATATTGGGAGCACAGAGAAAGATGGAGAGGGAAAATCCTGTCCCTTGGCAGTGCCTGGGTGTCCCAGAGAGCTGCAGGGTTTCTGCCAGCAGGAGCTGGGACAGCCCTTGCCCTGACCTCAAGGAAGCAGAGCAATATAGTGCTGGGGGAAGGACAGGCCAGTGGCTGGGCTTTGGAACATCTAGGAAACTGCAAATTACCCAGAACTGATCCACCAAGGAGTGTGGCTGACCAGCTGCTTCTACAGGCAGAAAAGCCAAAATCTGACACACCCCACACTCCTTGTTTTCTTCTTCTTGTTGTTGTTTTATTTTTGTTGGCTTGGTTTTGTGGTTGTTATTTTTTTTCCCTTACATTGCTGAGATTCACCTGGTGCCCAGATGTTTGAAAACCACTCAGTAAACAGTGGTTCAGGAATGGCCAAAGTGCAACACAAAATGTGTGGATCAAGGCAAAGGCTGTGCAGAGCAGCCCCTGCCCCTCTGGAATGAGCACAGGAATGAGCACAGGAGCAGGCAAGGCAGGGCAGTGGTGCATGGGGAGCTCTGGCTGCTCAGCTGGACTAATGAGCTGGTCCTGTTAGTTCCCTCTTCAGAAAGCTCACACTGGCAGAATTAGCTCTGGAGGAAAAGGGGGACAGCGATTTGAAGTGTCCTGAGAGACTTTTAAAAGCACAAGTCGTGTTTGAGCACGGAAAGCTGCAAATGTTTTGATGTTAATTGAAGGATGTTTCAGCCTGATTTAATTTGTTCATTGCCCTGCTGACAAATTATGTAGCTCTGTGATACGGTGGGTGCCTTTATGCACTTTATCCTAATTATTGATAAGTAAGTGTGAGCAGTAACAGTGCCTAGCCCTTAATGGGGGGAGGGAGGGGGTGAGGGGAGGAAAGCAAGCAGTTTTAATCAGCAGGATTTCTTTGACTGTGACTGGTGGTGAGAAGATCATGTCATTTTAGGGCTGGGAAAGCAGGCATCTGCTTTTCCCTTGCAAGAATTACCTTCGACCCAGGCAGAGCTGATTCAGCACAGTTGCTTTATTCATTTCTTCCTTCTTCTGATCTATCCTGTTGAAAGCCTGAGATTAAAACCCCCTCCTGTCTATAACCTTCATTGCCAACTCAACAGTTCTGTGAAAAACAGCCACAGAGCTCTCAAGAAGTTGGGTCATTTGGGGGAATTTTGTGGAGCAGAGATCTTTGTATGGCTCTTATCTGATTGTGGTGGTTTGATATGGGCTGTATGCCATGTGCCCACCAAAGCCACTCTATCCCTCCCTTCCTCAGCTGAACAGGGGAGAGAAAACACTATGAAAGGCTCATGAGTTGAGATAAGGGCAGGGAGAGATAATTCACCAGTTACTGTCATGGGCAAAACAGTCTCAACTTGGAAATTAGTTTAATTTACTACCAATCAAAATCAGAGTCAGATAATGAGAAGTTAAACAAATCCTAAAAATACCTTCCCCCCAACCCTCCCTCCTTCCCAGGCTTAACTTAATTTCTGATTCTCTGCCTCCTCCCTGCCAGCAGCACAGGAAGATGGGGAATGAACAGTCAGTTCATCAAATGTTTCTGCCACTGCTTCCTCCTCAGGGAGAGGTGTCCTTCCCCTGCTCCAGCGTGGGGTCACTCCCATGGGAGACAGTCCTCCACCAATTTCTCCAACAGGAGTCCTTCCCATGGGCTGCAGCTGTTCACAAACTGCTCCAGTGAAGGTCCCTTCCACGGGGGCATTCCTTCAAGTTGTAGAAAAGGAATATGAATATTTTTGGTGGCAGCAGAGCAGAGAGAAGAAGACAACATGGGCTAGGTCCAGGTCTTCAGTTAGAGGCTTTGAAATTGTGTTGTGAAATTTAGGAGCAGCCAAGATCTCTTCTTTGAGGAATGCTTGTCCCTGCCTCAGCTCTCTGCTGACTTCTGTGCAGGTGTTTAGCCTGGGAAGGATTTGGTGCTGTGGTGTGGTTCTTCTGATCAGAACGTGGTACATCATCTGTGTTCTAATTTGGTTTCCAGATCTGGCTGCTCCTTTCTTGAGTCAGTTTTTTGGCAAGTGGAGCAGTTGCACGTTCTGTTTCCGGATTGATTTAGTATGAGCAGAGTTTTAAAAAACCCCAAAGGTGCTAATGTTAGGCAGTTGCATATTCTTCATACAAAACTATCCTTCTGGGCAGCCTTCCAGGATCTAGATAATTTCTTAAGGAGAATTTTGGCGCTTTGCAGTGCGCTGTGTGAGCCTAGCATGTAGCAGAACATGTAATACTCCATACTCCTTAGCACCATAGTGTCCAGTGCCACTGGACATTATGGTGATAAGGAATACTAAGAATTTAATTTTTTAAAAAATATATCCTTGATTAATAAAAATAAAACACTTATTGCAAGATCAAGTGCTGGAAGTAGATCAAATCTTGTCCTTTGCTGAATTACGAAATTAACCTACTGCTCTAACAATCTCCCAATTTTTTTGGATGGGATGGAAAACGTTTTGCAAACTGGAAGGGTTATGAAAGTGGAAATAGTGGGGTTTCCAATCTAATGCTGTAATACTGAAGCAGAAGCTGAAGCAGAAATGGGTGCTGTTGAATTTGTGCATAACAGTTAGCGAGGCTTGGCCCCTTTCTCAAATGTGCTGCAATTGCATTAAATAGTTGAAGATGAAAAATTACATTTTCAGCCAGGACCCAAATGCCCTGTCACATTATGACAGTTAAAATGGGTAAATAAACGTCTTATGAAATATGAAAATGCAATTTAACAAAAACCAGGAATACTCTGAAAGATGGCCTGAAGCTTCTGATGAAGGAATGGCTAGGTTCTTATTTTAATTGCATTGCTATTATTCACCACAGTAGAATGTACATGTAGGTTTTTGAAGCTTCCTCTGGACCCACTTGAGTAGGTCTGTGCCTTTTTTATGCTGGGGCCTCCAGAGCTGGATGCAGCATTCCAGGTGGGATCTCACCAGAGCAGAGCAGCGGGGCAGGATCACCCCGATAGCCATGGGTGTGTGTCTGTCATGGAGTGTTTGTCTTCTCAACAGGCAACCCAAGCCAGGCCTGTTTGAGAGGGTGCTTGGTAACCTCTCTACAGCCCCACCTTTGCTTTTTTTCCATGTTTTAGATGTGCCTCTGGAAGCTAAGTATGACACAGCAGTTCTTGTTTTCCTGTCGTGCCTGCACAGCTGTCGCTTGCAGCGCGCTTGGCAGGGTGAGGAGATTGATGGTGAGGAGAGGTGTGAGCGAGTCCCTCACTGCTCTCCCAGCCTGAATAAATGCACTGAGCCTGCTGGAGCTGGCTCTCTGCAGCAGGACTGCTGAATCAGGCACCCAGGGTACCCCTGCCTGCACATTGCTAGAAGCAAGCCTTGTATTTTCCTGCAGTGGTGCAGAGGGATTTCGAGGTTTAATGGGATAACATTAATTAGCAGAGCTCTCCAGCTTTAGCAGTACTGGAGTTTCCTATTGGAATAAAGCTTGCATGGTCATTACCTCTGTCTGATTTTTCTTCCACTCCCAGTAATTCCTGACCCTGGCTGACAAACTTGATTGATCTAATGAATGAGCAGCATTCCCAGATGTTGGGGGTTGGATCTGTTTCTTTTGTGTTTGTGGAATTTTTTCCTGGTGGTTTTGCTAGGTAACTGATGGCTGGGTACTTTATGGATACTTGACTTAAACAAAGGAGGCAGCAGGTTTCTCCGGGTGGAACAGCAGTGAGCAGCAGTTTGGTCCGAGGACACCGCTCCGAAAGGACTGGAGTACCAGGGGACCCTGCTTGTTTTCTCTGTCTCCACTGGATTTCTCTCCAGAGGAAGACTGAACTCATTTTTCTTCACCATCGGACTTTCCTACAGGATTATTTCACTTCTTAGAACTGCATTTACTGCTCAAGGAGGATTTCATCTGGACTGCTTTCACCACCCTGATACCCAGGGTGTCAGGTCACATCCCTGACTCTGTCAGGGCATTTTCTGAGGTTTTGTTGTTTCTTTGTTTTTGTTTGTCTCTTAGTGCTATTACATTTGTATTTGTCTTTGCTTTGTCTAATATTCCTAGTAAAGAACTGTTATTCCCACTCCCAAATCTTTGCCTGAGAGCCTCCAATTGCAAAATTATAATAATCTGAGGGAGGGGGTTTACATTCTCTATTCAAAGGGAGATTCCAGTTTTTCTTGCTGGCAGGTACCTGTCTTTCAAACCAAGACACCAGAGTTATTGAATTTCCTACAAATACTGGGAAAATTGTTGGTCAAAGGAACAGTCCTGATTGACTCAGAAGTTTCGTGTCTCAGCTTGAAGTTGACCCAAATAAGCATCAAGGCAAGCTTAAAGGGGAGATTAGCAGCAAATGTCCTGTGAAACACGGAGAGAATCTGTGAGTATTGCAGTAGGGAAAAGTTCAAGAAATGCAAACATGCTGGGAGAAATTCCACTAATTGGCAAACTGGCTTGTTAAGGAACCAGAACAGGGAGGAGAATTCCCTACAAAAATGTGTACCTTTCCTGTTCATTGTCCAAGTACCTTCTAGTCCTAAGTGGAAGTGTGCAGTCAGCCTCTGTCTCGTGGAACTTGTCCTCTCTTCACATGTCCAGTGCCACCAGAGATGATACAAACACAACAGAAACTGGAACCTACAGAAGAGTGACCCTGTGCTCTCAGTTTTGTTGTGGCTGTCCCTGTTGTTTCACAGCACATCCAAATTTTGCTGAAAAGGAGCTGGTGCTGGAGGAGCATTCCCTGGGAGAAGGATCTGAAGAGGTGGTTTGGCACCTGTGAAAATTGGTGGAGTCCTGCTAGGGCAAAGGTGCTGGTGCTGTTTCACATGTGTGAGGAGGCTGAGAAGGGATGTCTGTGAGAATCTGCCAGGCACTGTTAATCAGCAGTGAGACAGAGCTTGGGTCCACATGGTTTAAATGGCCACAGGGTCACTACAAGCTCCAGAGAAGACACATCCCCCCTCTTCTGGGGCTTCTTCCCCAGCAGGAGAGATCCTGTTCAGAATGCACTGAGGGGCTTATGGAGATGTGTCTGGGTGACCATAGAATGGAAAGCCACACAGCAAGTGGGAGGCTGGAAATGCAAAATTATGCAGAAGCTGTGCAAACCCTGGTCACTTCTGTTGCTTTGTTGTTGTGGGATGCATCAGGATTTTGCCAGCCTTTGGCCAGGGTAGGGTAGAAGGATGACTCATGCCTAAAACATGACCAGGTTTTGAATTAAAAATTTAAGTCACACATGGACCTTTGGATTTTCTTTTTTTAAACAAATCTGTTTCAAAACTATCTTTGAAGGAAGGCTAGTTGAGAGATACCCCAAGCTACTCTGTGACTATTAATATTGATTGTGAGAATCAATCCTCCAAGTTGGAATATTGGGGAGGGAAAAGACATATCTCTCCTGCTTTAACATATCTCTCCTGTATCTAAAATCTCCTGGACAGCTTCTAGGAACTTCAATCTTAGCCTCTCATCTCAGAGTATAAGGAGTACATCAACATTTGGGTTCTGATTTGGTGATATGTTTCATGAAGAAATATCAAGAGCTGAGTAAGTCAACTCTTTCTCTGACCAAACACTGTTAAAATTTGGTTATTTTATTGGATATGTATTATAGGGAGAAAATACAGATAAATTATGATACTTCAACTTAGTAGGCAAGACTAACATCAAAGCTATGCAAATTCAGGTTGGGTGCTGAACACACATCTGTACTGAGTAACTGTTGTAGAAAAGCATCCTCCAAGCTCCTTCAGCTCTTGATACCTTTAAAATATTACAACTGTATAGCTTCCTTCTGGCAAGTTATTCATTTTAGAACAGGCAGAGTTGGGTGATGACCTGGGGTTGGTTATAGTAAAGGGCAAACTTGATGATCTCCTGGTCTGTGCTGAAATGAAATCCTGTGCATAAATGAGACTTTTTCTTCAAGTTTTGTTGGCAAGTAAAAAAGCTTTAGTATTAATTAGCATTAGACTCTTCCCTTTTAGTACTTTCCTTCTAATATTTTCATGAAAGATTCATCTCTGCTTTTATGAACAATATTAAAATAGGCCTGTTAGCATGTACCATGAATAACCATCTTTTAAAATTGAATCTAGAGAGTACTAAAATCTTCCATCCACTTCCTTGGGAGACAGAAGGAACAAACAAAGGGCTGCAGCCACAGTGGAAGTATTCAGCTGCCAGATTCACCCTTCAGCTGCTGTCCTGCTTTCTGCCCAGGGGATTGTTATGGTGTGTGTGCACATTGCAGTGCTGCTGTGCATCCTGGAGGCACAAAACTTTGCAGCAGGTAACAAGGAAAGCAAACCCCTGCATTGCATCTTCCTGCATTGAAAACCACAGGTGGTGAGGCCCATTAGAATTGCAATTATGATGGGTGTTGCTGAGCAATATACATGATATGGGACATGCTGGAACTTACTGGAAACCTGTCAAAAATATCTGAATTCTCTCTGGTGATTTGAACCAGTCAGTCCTGAGAGCTTGCAGGGATGAGTGTAAGTGCTTTTTTGGGGTCTGTTACACACATACTCCATTTGAATTGCAAACCCCAAAGCACTGCTGATCATTGACACTCCCAGCACGGGTGCTTTTGCTTTGGGGGATTAAATGAAATGCCATTTTGAGAAATTGAGGGGAGGGGAGTATTAAATGCCTCTCTAAGACATCAATCACTTGGGGCCTATTGCTGCCAGAGTATGTGGGTGTGGTGTATGACTATTGACTGGGGTTTCTAAATGCATTTGTCCCCAGGTAATCATCACCCTGTGCTGGCTCTTAAGGCTATTTTTGCATAAGGCCTGTAATGCTTAGACTGATTTTTAAACAAAACAGCTCTGAATGACTGTGGTTTTCTATCAGAGCACTGGAACCTAATTTGGAAGTTATAATTGTTGTCTTCCTTCTCTTTCTTTCCTGGGGTAGGCTGGGAGAGGAGGGCATGCTGTGTTAGGCAGGACACTTTTTTGTGTGTGTGAGCTTCTCACTCTGGATGATTCCCCAGTGACCCTTCTTTGGCTCAAAGCTGTTTCTTTGGAGAGCTAAATTTTCATTGGTGCATCAAAGCAGTGAACTCGGGCTGACTCCTTCAACCAGTCTGCACCTTTGACAGGGAGAATTACATGCAGTGCTTAGGAGTGAGGTGTTGTTCTCAAAATAGGGCTAAGATTGTGCTGTCAGGGGTGCAGGACACTTTCTGATTTCACACAGTGGCAGCACAGCAATAAGGTTTTTTCCTTATTATGCACAGAGGATAGCAGTAGTTATCCATTGCTTACTCATTCTCTTGGGTTAGCCTGCAACCTACCTCACCTACTGGAGGTGGAATGCTTGGAGAGGAAGCTAATATCTCCCTAAAAGTTCATATAGCTATTGGTAGCCTGGATGGCACCTCTTGCCACTCAGGAAAAAAAAAAAAAAAAGAGGAGTGATGTTTTGTAAAGCTTTTTTTTAGTAAAGGAGAGAGAAATCCCAAAGCTTCTGGCAATCTGCTGCTGCAGGGAAGTGCCTTGGCACTGTCTGAGCACATCCCATGTGCTGCTCTCTCTTCAGGTGCTGCCTCCATGAACCTCAATTCTTTGCTCTTTGTGTGATGAAAGATAAGATCATCTTCTAAGATGCCCTCAGAACTCCTGGTTTCCTTGCTTGCTGCCCTGTTGTCATTCTGCTCTCGCTGTTCCTTTGGTATCCAGTATGGAAAATACTTCTGTTCCTTCTTTTCCATGTCCTTTAACTGCTTCTCTTTTACTCCCCTTTTGCACTTCTGTCTGAGTCTGTTGGGGAAGATCCACCTAGACCTGCCCTGCGCACCCCTCTCTCTCTCTCTCTCTCTAGACCTGTCCTGTATACCTCTTCCAAAAAAAATTGACTTAGGTCTGTGGCTCTTTTGCTTGCCCCTGTTGAAGAAGAAATCAACAGTTTGCAGGAGTCTGTGTGTTTTGCTCCATGCCAGGTATTAATGGAGCATTTAGTGAGTGTTGAGAGACTTGAGATGAGGTTCAGCAATTTCTCTGAGGCTGCTTGGGCTCTCTGCATCACACAATGTATGGATCCAAGTGCTGTCTGCAGGCTGCTTTAACTCTAAAAATTCCAAAGATGTACATGTGAGCCCAAAGGAGAGAGGGGTAGGGTGGAGTTACAACCCAAACACACCCTGTAAGCAGGCAATAAATACATTTCAGAGAATGGGGTGCATGGTTCAGGGAGCTGACAGCTGATGGTGGCTGATGACCATCCATAGGTAGATACCAGCTTTAGTACAGCCTAATCTGCAACGTGTTGCTGCTTCTTAGGTTCCCCACATAGAGAGAAACATGCAGGACACCCCTACAGTCTCACAGGGTTTAAATTCTCTGGGTTTGGAACTGCTTCTCTGGACTGATTAGTGCTCAGCACGATGGAGCTCTGTGTTCCCTCTTGCCTGGTTAAATTTGGCTCCTAAGTCTTTGCCACTCAGTTCTTGGTTGAGATGAGATCTTTCACACTTCCTCAGCTGGATACAACTCTTCTCTCCCCTTCATGGACATTTTAGCATTGCAAATAACCCTTCTTATTATGGGCTACAGAAAGCAAAAGCTTTTAGAAAAACCTCACCAAACAAATAAGTGGCAATTGTAAATTAGGGTAATTACACAGTTCATGGCTGGAGAGACCAGCCATGAACTCTTGGCACAGTCTGTGTGAAAATATTAAGCTACCTAAAATCCTGAGCAGCTGCAGAATGATGTGAAATCACACTTTTATCACCCTGTTGATGTGTCAGTTCTGGTATTAAGTAGGACAGTGAGATGCAGTATTTTGCCACTTCCAGCTGCTGTTATTCATCTTTACTATGAAATCTCAGTATTTTCTTCTGAGAAATGCTGCAACTCACCATCTTGGTAATCTTTATTCTGCTGTGTGGTACTACAGCCCTCTCAAGAGGAATTGCATTTAAGAGGAGAGTTGAAACTAGTGCATCTACAGGAGACCATATTACTGGAGTTTTATTTTAGCCATTGATTTTTCACAGTTTCTTTTAACTTAGAAACGAATATGTCAAAAAAAAAACCTCAAAAAAAACCCCAAACAACAACAACAAAACACCAAAAAAACAAACCAAACCAAACCAAAAACAAAACTGTGAGAGTTTTGCAGGGAGAACTAGTTCTGCCTGTTTGCTCAGAGGAAAGAAGAAATATTTTTCTTTCAGACCCATATTGTGTTTGTCTTTGGTACCAAAAGAAAGAATAGCTTTAAGAAGGGTGAGCATACTGCTCTTGGGGGTGAGGTTGGTCTTTTTGTTTGGTTGTTTTGTTTTTAATCGCTGTTGTTCCTTCATTGAAAGGACAACATGCACAGTGAAATATGTACTTGATAGTGTATACTTGTCCTTCAGAAATAAGGTCATCTGTCTACTGGGTGATAAGAACCAGAAGTAAAACTTGTGGGTTGGGATAAGAAGAGTTTAATAATTTAAGACTAATTGAAATATCATAATACATCATCATGGTGATGATTAACAACAAATGTGATGCTCAGACAATTGCTCCCCATATGCTGACCAAAGACAGACTCCATCCTTGAACCCAATCTGGCCCCTTCTGGGTGACTCCCCCCAATTTATATACTGGGCATGATGTTCTCAGATGTGGAATATCCCTCTGGCCAGTCTGGATCACCTTTCCTGCTTATGCTCCCTCCCAACTTTTGTTTTGTGCACCTCCTCACTGGCAGAGCATGAGATGCCAAAAAA
>WBNO01015693.1:27281-79875 GCA_013400575.1 Peucedramus taeniatus | reverse complement strand
AAAAAAAAAAAAAAAAAGTTCTTGACCTAGGCTAAACATGATTTAGCAAAACCCAAAACATCAGTATATTATCAACTTTATCCTCACTCTGAATCCAAAACACAGCTCTGTACCAGCTACTGAAATGAAATTAATTCTATCCCAACCAAAGCCAGGACATCATTGTAGGTCCCTTCTACTGAAATTTTCTATTCTATTCTATTCTATTCTATTCTATTCTATTCTATTCTATTCTATTCTATTCTATTCTATTCTAGCCTCTTCTCCTGTTTGTGTCTTCTTTTCTCCTCTCCCCACCCTTTTACTGAGCAGTGCTTTTGGTCCTATCTCTGCTGGGGGAGGTAGCTGCTAAAAGCTCACAGGGGCCTAATGCAGAGCTCACTGCTGTTAATGTCATTTATCACAGCCAGTGGCCATTGAAAGGCCAGTGAACCTGGAGCAGCTGAAATATATTTGGTCTCCTTGTGCCTCAGAGCAAGACAAAGGCTTTGATCTTTTCCTTGACAGACAAAACACATGTGGGATAGGTGGATAAACTAATGCACATGGCAAACCTTAAAATATTACAATGTATTCTCAGTCTTTCTCCACGAGCTCCAGAGATGTCCTTTGAGAGAATATGGCCTTAATTCTCCCTGTGTTTATGTCACTGTTTCACCCCTGATGGCAGCTCAGTACCATGTAGCCACTCACTCACTCACTCTTGTGGGAAGGAGAACTGAAAAAAAAAAAAGGTAAACCTTGTGGGCTGAGATAAGAACTGTTCAACAACTGAAACAAGATAAAAGACACTGCCAGTAGGAGTAGCAACAATAATAATAATATTCATAATGAAAAGGAGGGGGGCAGAGAGAGGAACAAACCCCAGGAGAGGCAAGTGATGCTCAACACAATTGCTCAGCTCTCACTGGCTGATGCCCAAACCATCCCTGAGCAGTGATCAGCAGCTCCCAACAACTCCCCCCATTTATATACTGGGCATGGTATGGAATATCCCTTTGGAATGTCCCAGATGTGCCAACTCATGGCTTCTGGTTCAGCTCCTCATTGGCAGAGCAGGGAACACTGAAAAATCCTTGATTTCGTGTAGGCACTACTCAGCAATAACTAAAACATCAGGGTGTTACCAGCATTATTCTCATCCTAAATCCAAAACACAGCACTGTACCTGCTACTGCTGATTCCAGGACAGTATTCACTTCTTATTCCATACTATTTACATCATGCCAGGTCCCACACTTCCCAGTACTCCATCACCTTTCCTCTTTTTTTTAGATCCACAGAAATCAGAAAATCTGGGCCTGCCAAGCTATAAATATTTCACCCTTATGCTGAACAACCCAAGCCCACCTGAGCCATGTTTCCTTTTCCTAAAAATAAATTTAAAACTCTACCCTTTTTTCTTAAATCTGTCTTGATCCTTTGACTCCAGTCAAGCAATTTGATTTTTAAGGAAGTTTTTTTTACAACTGGGAATGTGTTCCACTCTGATTTTGTGTTTGTGATAATGTTCTGTAGGAGAAGGAGAATCATTTGGAGAGTGAAAGTGACTGAGGAAGAGAGAGGGTGTGAGACAGAACAGGGTTAGTGCCTGATGCAAATCCACTGGGACCACTGGGACACTGTGTCTGGAGAAACTGGGAAGAGACAAGCCCTGAATCAGGAAAGTAAAGAAAGCCAAGACTGCCAAGCAGCAGAGAGATTCTCTGGGAGGGTAATAATGTAGGAAATCAGTCCAGGAGACAAACACAGATGAGACAGACTATTTGCTTAAAAGGGAATTTGGAAGGAGAGTTTCTCCTCATCTGGGACAGCTCCCTCCATCACAACTCCCTCCAGAGCTGAGGCTGCTCTGGCCCAATTCTTGTGATCATCCTGCTTTCAGTGAGAGGTTGCAGTGGAGATAATCTCAGTTTCTTGAAGTGGTGCTTGTGTGAGTCTTATGTATCAGACTTATCAGAGGAAAGTATTTATGGGATTTTGTTCCTGCCCTTGGGGTGTTAAAGTGAATGAGACTCCCTGCTGATGAAAAGGGGTGAGATGTGCTGGCAGAACCCCCTATCCTGACCTTGGGCACATGTGGAAACCCCAGCTCTCCACCTGGCTGGTGATGTTAGGCCGAGATTTTGGGTTTTGGATCTTCTTCAAGACCTGCTTAATACCCCCTGAGCAAAGCATGGGAGTGAGAGCAAAGCTGGCCTATGCCTGAAGAGTCAGGAAAGTAAGGAAAGACAGAAGGACATACACTGGCATCTCCTTCAGACATCATCCAAGAATCCCTGAACTGGGTGCCTCAGCTGTGAAACTTGCTTCTGGTTTTTGGTCTTGTCTTGTCAGAGCTTGGTCAGAGCAGCACTGCCTCTTTTTACTGTGACAATTTCTTCTATAAATCTCATACACAGTCATACTTGGTTGTCTGTCAGAAATGGAGGACTCTCTGGGCTCCTAGATGCTGTGGAGCAGAAGATATTCTACGGAAAATTGTGTGCAGCTGCTTTCTCCCTCACCCCCACTCTTTTCCCATTCACTTTTAAGCTTCCTTAAGGTCCTGCTTTATCCCTTTTCCTTGTCCTTTTCTGTTTAGACAAGCATCACTTGCACCCTCTCCAATATGGAAATTTTCCATGTGCTGCTGTTCCACTTTCCCTGAGGGCAGGTGCTTATCTGGTGGCCCTGGCTTCCCTTTGATCCCTAATGCAGCCTGTCACCCTTTGGAATAAGCAGAGGCCTTTTAGAGCAGTGGGATTGCTGTCAGATGTAAGTGTGCTGTCATTATTAGGAGCTGGTCTCCACTGGAGAGACATTTCTCAGCTAGATCCTTGGCCACACTGCAAGATTTCCCAGTATTTTCTTTAAAAGCAGTGTGTTTAGTCTTCCAGAACTGCCTTGAAACACTGGGGTGGGATGTTCTTTGCCATTTTCCTGGGGAAGGAGTTCCAGCTGTAGCCTGTTTGCCATTTCTTGTGGAGCCCCATGAGGTTTTCAGATCAGCCTGGGAAAGGTTCATCCTGCAGGGTGCAAATCCTTCAGGTTGGGAAGCCCACAAGGAAGGCACATCTGTGTGATGGAACCCAGGAGCAGTGAGCCACTCAGGGAACTCATGCTGGAGGAGAAAACACTCTTACATGTCACACGTGGTCCTGCAAAGACTGGCAGCCAAAGCATGGCAGGCAGACACATACAACAGGGAGCTGTGTCCAGCATGGGCAAACATGCTGCCCTCAAATCTGTAAAGGGTGCCCCAAAACTCCTAAATCCCATCCAACACAAACTCCCAAACTCCCAAATCCCATCCAATAGGTTGCCTCCATGTTTGTGGAGGCAACCTATTAACCCATTTCTGCCTTTGAAATCAGGTGCTCAGCCACCTCAAGTTTGTGCAGATCCTTTCAGTGTAGATATGGTGCAGCATTTTTATTTTTTTTTTAGCTTAACAGTCTCTTCCTTTGCATGTGGAATCTGCCAAAAGCAATCTAGGAAAAAGGAGCAATTTTTAATTAAGCCACATGTCTCTGCAGACCTTCTTGTTCCAGGTCCAAACTCTGCCTTCAGTGTGTTTTATCTCCACTATCTGCTGTGTCTCTGGGCAGCAGCTACTGCTGATCTGCTGTGCATGGGGGGTCAGGCAGGGGTGGGCACTGATGGCTGCATTTTGGAAAGCTTCTTCAAACAGTTCTGTGCCTCCATCCCCATGGGTGAGCTTCTTTGTTTATTTAACAATTAAAAAAAAACATCAATGACCCCAGTTCTGGTGGTGCCAGTGCTTGACTAGCCTGAGGACATGCTCATGGGTGGATTTACCAGGCAAGCTACAGCTACCTAGAGAAATGTCCAGTCATTTTGGGATGTGCTTGATAAAGGCAACCAAATCAGAACATCTACTATGGAGCAGACAGGTTTCATCACCTTTCATGCAGGGTTTCAACATCTGTGCACATCAGCTGTGTCTTTTGTTCACCAAAGCACAATATGAGATATTTTTTAGGGCAGAAAATTATGTTTAATATGTTTCACAATGTATTTGAAGTCCAGCACAGAAGCATTTTCCTCGTGCTCAGCTCTGACTAAATCTGCCTTGGTTTCTCAGGAGAAATACTTGCAAGGAAGGAGAGCACTCTGCAATCTCCTTTCATATACTGATGAAAACATTGCTCTATTTTGTCTTCCAGCAGGCATTCCATTGTGCTTTATTTATATTTTTAATGCAAAGCCATTTTTTATGCATCAAAACTGGCAGTTAAATTAATATACAGTATATAAATGCATTATAGAAAAAGAAGAACTCTGGCAGCTGCTTTAGAGAAGTGATTAAAATTTAAAAGGCAGTTTTCCAGTAGAAGAAAACAAAATAAACTAATCATTTGCCATGGCTACACCACTAATGGAGTGTGGGAATTATTTTATTAATGTTTTTGGTATTTCAGAGGGTGGGATTGTTTTTGTTTTTTTTTCATGATAGCTACAAAAGATCTGCTTCTTTACAGAAAAGATGATTACTCTGGAAGTTAACAGCACTTTCTATGGTAAACCTAGTTGCTCTGGCAACTGCTTTCCATCCAGAAGATAATATTCAAGAAATCATTCTCTCCCTCCACTTTTGGGGCTACATCCTTATAAGTCAACTCTGTTTACTCCTCTAGATGCTCCTGGTGGTTCTTCTTGAAAGAAACTGTACAGAGTTGCTGGTCCATCAGACAAGCTTTCCAAGAAGAGCCCAGCAAAAGCTTTATCTAACTGCTAAAAAATGTACTTGGATCCTTCAAAGCCTGGAAGGTACCAATACCATAAGGGGCAGAAAAGAGAAAGATCTTTTCCAAAGTCCTGGTGAAGAGGGCACAGGGCTGGGGCAGAAAACTGCTCACAAAGCATCTGGATCTCTGACCTGGCCCTTCTCAGATTTTTATGTCCCTCACTAATTTTCTTATCAGGACTTCCCTGTGCAACTCTTGTGAGGCCACTGACTGTAAATCCCACTCTCTAAACCCAGGAATTTTGCTGAAACCATTGCTGTATGTCAGAGATCTCATCCAATTTCTTGATCTTTCTTTCTAATATACATTATAAAATATATTATAAAATATAACTTATAATATATAGCTTTCCCTATACAAGCTTAGTTCACCTAANGTGCCAACATCACCAAGAAGATGGAGACAATGAAGAAGAAGGAAGGAGGGCAGTGCACACCCAGATTCCTCCATCTTGACCCCCCTGTACACTCCTCATATGAATCTTAACATTCTATTTCTCTACTCAGTGATAAGCTACTCATTCTATTCTACTTTCCCTGGTTTGTAACTCCTCACATAAAGTTGGTAACTGTTTCCATGGCTCGAGATGGAGGGCAGAGGGGTCTTGGGCTCTGTGCCAAGCCCTCCAAGCCCTCTGCCCAGGGCTCAGCCCATCCAAAGCAGAAAGAGGGATGTCCTGCTTTCCCACACTTACCCTCTTAAATGAACTGGGCTGCAGACCAGGCCATGCTCTGATAAAGATCACCTGGCTCTTCAAACATCTGAGAGAAACTGCACCCCAGGATTGTGACCACCTGAGAACCATTTCATTTTATTTTAAATTGACTTAGCACCAAGGAAACAGCGAGTTTCTTCTGACAAAGAAAGAGTCTTTAGGTTTTGTTAACTGGATAGCAAGGAAATAAATACTTGAGATGTGCTAATTGGTTGCACTGAGATGTCTATTGACTGAACAATTAGGATGTTATTTCAAGAGGATGCTTGTGTGAGATGGCTGTGGGCTGAAATTGGTCTGTCCAAACTGTTCCCTGAATAAGGGAAGCAGAAATGTTGAACAGAAATGCTGAAACAAATGGAACACAGAGCCCTGGATAGCCCCAATGCCTGCTAAGTGTGGGCATGAATGAGGTGTCTCTCACCCCATTTTGCCTCCTGTTTTACTTATTGCAAGAGGCTGGGAGTACAAGAGAAAAAACCAAGGCCCTGGAATGTAAGAACAGTTCTTTAATCTTGCTAATCAAAGGATATTTGTGATGCTTCTGCTTTTGCATATGGCTCTTTGTAATAATTTTGGTAGAGCAAAACTCACAACTGGAGCTATGTCTTACCTCTTCAAGCTAATCTGACTGTCAACAAAGGTGTCTCCTAATTGAATATTACTTTAGTCTGTTCTAGTATCTAGGTTTATTCCTTCAAGACTGGGAACTAATTACATTCAGGTTTAACCTTAGCCTAAGCAATTTTCTCTGATAAGCCTTGAAAGTGCTAAATTCCAGAGGCTGATCTTTACTTTTTCCAGCAGTTTGGATACAAAGTTGTAGTGGGGTGCAACTGCAGGTACTGCTTCTGAGGAATTTTACCTAGTGCTTCCCTTTTAAATTTAAAACCATGCTGCCTGCTGAAGTGCAAAATACCAAGAAAGTGTAAAACACTCAGCTGACTCAATGTAGCACAATGCAGTGAAAGAGTGCAACCTGAACAAACAAATGGGGCCTTTTCTAGACCCTCTGCAGACCATTTGACATGGTCCCCTTGGACCTGGGGTTCCTGCAGTGAGCTCTGAAAATTCTTCACATTTCTGTACAGGGCAGCTGTGGACACGTGGAGAGTGTTGCAGTTAGCCTAACTCTAGAAAAACTGGAGTGTCTTCCTAACTTGTTCTTGTCTCTACACCTGGAAGGGTTTGAGTGCCAGCTGTTTGCTGCTTCCATCCCAGGGGCAGCAGAGGTGCTGTCCCATCTCCTGCTATCCCTGAAGTCTGAATGAGGCAAGGGACACTTCCCATTCATCTCCCTGAGGGAACTGCTGCTCCAGGTGGCACCTTCAGGAAAATGCCACAGACTGTGGTTCAGTTTTCTTGAGTAGCTCTGAAGGGCCTTTCCACGTGTGGCACCTTCTAGAAGTGAAACTGGGTTTATTTGCAGCTTTTTTATTGGCAGCACTGTGGTCATGCCCTGCTGTATCACACAGAACTTGTCAGGCCTGCTGGGCAATTTCACCTGCTCTCACTGTGAGGAACCTGTGATGAAACTATCATTATTCACCTCTAAGCAATCCCTGTTCTTTACCAATGTGCCTCATCCCTGTTTCACAGGTAATAAAATCCAGACGTGCTGTTTACAGCCAGGGAAGTTGGACTGCAGGGACCTCTCAGCTCCGTGTCCTCAGGTGCCCTTGGTCACCCCAGTTTCCAGCCCCTGCAGCTTGTCCAGGCTCGGGTCACAGATTCTCCAGCCCCTCCAAGGTTAGCTTTCACCTGCAGAACTAGGAGGTGGCAGAGCTATTTTGGACTGTGCCCGAATTCTCAGGTGCTGCCAAATGCCAACAGCTGAGGAACAAGGCCTGACTGTGAGGAAACACTTGCAGGGCAGGGAGACCCATTTTCCCTCACCTCTGACCCTGGCCATACCAGAAGAGCCACTTGAAACTCTGAGAAACTGAAATATGCTAAATACTCTTTTGCCAGATAGAAATCTCTCTCCCAAGCAGAGATTACCTAGAGAGTGAGCCGCTCCAGGCAAATTAACATTATAGAAATAATAAACCAAGTTTAAACCTGTTTCTATTCATCTGGCAAGTGCTTTCACACTAATAATGGAAAGGGCAGCAGTATTATGTAGTAATGGCCTCCTTTCCATTGTTCTGTGCAACTGCACTTCATTAAAAAGCAACCTTTCTCCTGTCCCTAAATAGTAAACTATAGCAGTCACTATATAAAAGCACTTCAATATTTTATAGCAGCTAAGGCTGCCTGCTATCTATAATTACAGTCAATACTTGGACTGAAGAGAAATTACTTCATTTTCTTAATGTTTCATACATGGAAAAACAATCAGGCTTTTCCTGTATTTCTAATTTCATTGACTGGCTCCAGATGAGTGTTCTTTTCCAAATTATTACCAGGCCCTGGAAAAAGTAGCACTGAGGTAAAAGCTTCTCACAACTAAATGCCAGTCCTTGTTACAGCTTATTTCTGTAAGCCTTGATCCCAAGTCCCATTTAGTCTTAGTTCCAAATTCACAAACATTAAACCTTGATTAAACTCTGCCTGAAAATCAATGAACCTGGGAGCTCCCTGTGGTCTGATGCCAGCTGTGTGCTGTGCTCCTGGAGTTTTGGTACTCAAAGGACAAGTAAGGGAGGGTTGGAGAAAATTTTATGGCTGATGCTGCCTGGATGAAGGAAGCTGAAACAAAGGCACTGTGAACTCCTGCCACACTTTCTTGCTGTCACACTTTCTTAGTTCTGTCCCCAAAAGCCCTACCAGAAATCTAGAAAAAATATCATCCTCAAGCCCTTGCCAAGCAAGCCTAGTACTTTGTTTTCCCAGAGATTCACAACCTACTAAAAGCAGCACTTGTTTTGTCACAAACTGGATGCTTTTGGCTGTGTGCTTCAGAGAAACTACATCTGTAGATGACTGTCTTCTGCTGATGTCCCTCTCATCTCTCTCCTGAAGGCAGGCAGGTGTATGTCTCTGGGCTTAAGGTTGCTTGCAGCTGATGCAGCTGCAATTTGGGCTGTGGAATCCAAGGTAGTGAGGTATTGACACGGACACACTGATGAGCACAAGTGGCTGGAAAGATGTGGCATCCTCTACAGCCTGTGGCTGCCTGGTCAGGACCAGGGCTGTGTGCCTGGCTGTGAGCATGCAGAGCAGCTCTGACACGTGCACTGACAGGCTTGTAAATAGATATTGTGCCAAAATGCACAAGACTTGCCTTCAGGAAAGTCACCCATTGGCTTGTTCATTGCTGCAATTCCTGCGTGCCTGTGCCACTGGTGGGGTAGACCAATGAGTAGAGATGATTTATGCACAGATGCTCCAACTGCAAGGATTGCCAAAATACCTCCAGCACTGCTGTATCCTTGCTAGGAGCCTAATTTGGTTAACATGGCTGAGCACATTCCAGAGCAGAAATTTCCTGGGTGTGTTACCACTGTGCTGGAATGAAAGTACAGCTGATGGGAAACCTTTCATTGTAAGCAAAGAAGAAGTGCTGACCTGAGAAAGAAATTATTTCTCAGTCTTGGCAGAAATACTTACTCCAGTTAAGACTGTCATGTATTAGTATGTGCAATGGTTGATGGAGGTGATGCCCTGGCAGTGGTGACTGTGAGCCCTGATCTGTGTGGGCCATCAGGACTGGTGTGCCAACCACTGCAGCTGGGGCAGGAAGCGATACCAGTGCAGAAGCTGCCTCAAAGTCACTGTGATTTTCAGAATTTCAGGTTTCATCCTGTAAGTCTTCCCACTTCCCACCTCCTCATTACAGTTACTGAGCCAAAGAATCGGTTAAACTCTGAAAAACTCTGTGTTTCCTTTGTGGTTTGGCTTGTTGTTGCATTCAGGTTCCCTTTTTCATTCCTTACTTCCCATAAAATGCCAAGCAAAATTTAATTTTATACCCATACAAGTAAGTGTCTAGGAGCCCCTTCCAGAGAAAAAGCCACATTTGTGAGTAAAATCAGCCCTTCTTCAAAATCATTACAAAATGTCGAGAAGGGGATTCAAGTATTATTTTGAAATAGAAAAAAAACCTAGAATTTTCTTTCAGTTACTTGGGGGAAAAAAAACACTTTGAGCAAGTGTTCCTTTAGTATTTTTTTTCCTTGTTCTTGGAAGTGTTTTTATACAAATGTGAAAATTAATTAGGATGCAGAATGTAGGATCTTGTTTATGTGAACATATTTGTTGAAAGTTTACGAGGGCTGAATATTGCAGTAATTGATGTGTGCTTGTATTTCAGTTTCTTGTGGATGCCATCTGCTCCTGTTAAATTGCTCTGTTGTTTTATATCTTGTGTTGTGCTGGTTTATTTTTCTTTCTCATGATTTTGTGATTACTGTTGTTGGGAGGGGGAGGGAGTGGGAGAGAAGGAAGCATGGACAAGTTGGAGGAAGGATGAAATATCTGTGAAAGCACGAGCACAGGATTGGTTTTGATTAATTCAGTTTGTATACGTGCTTTACATTAGGGACTGGCAGCATGTGACTTGAAGGATGGGTGCATCTCACCCAGATTTTTGAACATAGCTGGCTAATGCTAAGAATGACAGAGAACGTCTGCTGAGCTGTTAGTGAAGAACATGCATCTTTTTATCCCCTGCAAAACCAGAACACATTTTCATAGCTGCAAACAGCCTGTGTGGTGCTATTTAATTTAATTCTTCCTGAAAAGGCCATATCTGGACAATGCCAATGCCCTGCTGAGTGTGCTGCCTGCTCATGCTCCCCATCCCTCTGCAAGCTCTGTCTTTGTGGGTGGTGATGGTTTTCCTTTTCTCCCCTGTCCTGGTGTCAAGGAGGAGTAACCAACTGCCTGGAGCCCAGACCAAGGAGCTCCAGATCTTCCATGCCCGAGGTGTTATCCTTCCATCCTAAGGGCTCTGTTCCCTTCCTGCTGTCCAGGAATTCTTTCTCCATGAGACTGACCTGATTTAGCCCAGCAATGACCCGGCTGCCCGTGGGCAACACTGTCTTTGTACATGGTGATCTGGATCCCATTCCCATGCTCCTCCTTTGCTGACTGTCCACACTCCTTTCCCAGCTTCCAGCCCAGGACTCTGCTGTCAGAGTGGGTTTCATCTCCCTGATCACAGATTTCCCCCTGCAGCCCTCAGGTCTCCACAGCAAGTGCTGACCCTGCTTTTGGGCCATCTGCTCTTGTCTCCCTCCACGTGGGCAGCAGCAGATCCATTGCAAAGCTGGATTCTGTTCCAAAGCCATGCACTTCCTTCCCCATGGTGGCCTTGGGGACAGCTGGCTGGGGCAGGGACAGCCAGGGCCACTCCAGGGCCACATGGCTAAATGGCCACACACCACACGTGCTCATGGGTTGAGTGGCTGCCACCTCCAAGGGGAGAGGGAAGATTTTCCTTGCAGATGGGAAGAAAAAAAGGTTTTCAATCAAGAGATTAAGATGTCATAGGAGGCTTGTGTACATAACAGAGCAAAACCCTGTGTTTCAGAGGGCTGTATATTGCTTTGGAGAACAGAAATTATTTGGTAGAGTTTAAAATCTCTCTCCTTTTTTATGACACTTCTTGGATATTAAAGCCCTTTTACTGCCCACACATTGGTATATTAAGGTTTTTGACTAGAAATGGGCAAAGCTTTGATAGAAAACTAAGGTGGAAAAAATATAAATTCTACTCTCAGCAGAGTTGGTTGGGAATGTTTCAGCCTTCCTTGAGGGGTGGAAACTGCAATCAATTTTAAAAGCCAGTATTCCCCACATGATATTTCTGCTTTGCCAGAAAAAAAAATAAAGGTAGAAAATAAGAATAAAGCAATAATAGCATTATTTTCTCTGGGCTCACTCACCAAACAGGATCTGCCATGATGCCTTTTCTCTGGTTAGAAGGATGTGATATACCCTGGACAACCTCCTGGACTTAAAAGTAATTTTTAAAACACTATAGTGAACTCAAGAATAGGGATTCTTTTTTCGGTTGGATTTGGTTAAGTTTGGTTTGGATTTTTCCCGAAGACAGAGGAGCTGGAGGAAATGCCTGAAGAGAGAAACAACACTTTCCTCCCATAATTGATGCTGAGTCATTTCTCTGTTGGATGATGAGGCAGAAACTCAATTATGGCAGGAGACAGACTGTGATGAGGTTCATCTGGCAACAGAACCTTCATACTTGGAAAGCCAAGGTCCAAGTACAGATTGGGCTGGGAAATGGATTTTAAATCAGGCCTTCCCACCCAGGTGTTCCCTGTGTCTCATTTATAAGATTCATGTGGTAATTTACCAGTCTTCTGCTTGGGGTGAAACAAATCTTCCTTCTCTGCTCATCCTTGGCTGGTTGGTTGGCTCCAGGGTGTCCTGCCAAGTGCAGGAGCTGTGGTGTGTGCCCAGCTGCCCAGACAGCACTACCCTGGTGTAGGAGAGAGCTCAGTGACTTCAACAGTGCTGTCTTTAGTGTTAACTTGTCCCTGTGTCAGCTGCAAAAGCTTTGGAATCACCCCTGCTGTGTCCTACAGCAGCTGAGGGAAGGGCTCTAGCAACTTCTTCTTCTTTTGTGAAATAAATGTCTCCCCAGGAGTGTTCTGGGCAGGGAGCTTTGCCACAGTATCTTATCCTCCACTTAGGCCTGCCTGCTAAATGAGAGATTGGTCTCCATATTTCAGCTTTCTGAAATATTTCTTCTAGTTCTTGGAAAAAAAAATATCAAAAATCAAACATTTTGATCAATGTGCAGGGTTTTAGGATGCACTTTGTGTGAGAGTTTCATGGGGTTTCAACTATGATTTCTCTGCTCAGCTTTTGCCAAATGTTCAAGCTCTTTGTTTAGTTGCTTTGACAAAAAAAAAAAAAAAAAAAAAAAAAAAGTGTGTATGTAATTGCTTCACTGGATCAATACTCTGATGGCTTTAATCTTCCTTACAGTGATAATTTTCTGTATTCCTGCCCCTCAGGGTACCTGAAATACACGGGTGATGACTGCTCTGCCTTGTCCAAAATGCTTTTCTGGTGTAGGTGTCCCTTTGACAGGGTGGTCTGCTGGGAATAAATTCACAGATGTTCCTATGGCAAAGGGCTGGGGCACAAAGGAATGATGAATCAGAGCTCTTGGACACTGACAAAACAGCAAAGTCAATTTATTTGAAGTACTGTGCAACCTCGTCCATGGTACCACAAATGAAGACTCTAAAAAGCTGCATTTGAGTTCTGTCAGCTTTAGGGCATTCTCTTCTTTCTCAAATGTTTATCACTCTCTCAACAGGGAGATAGAGATTGCACTGGATTAAAGGATTGCACTGGTTTTAAAACAAATAACTGAAACACACGAATTTTTTATTTTATCTAGGAGAGTTGCTAGAGGAAGCAGGGAAGGTGCACAGCTCTGAGTGTGAGTAGATGGGAGCTGTGATGTCAGCCCAGTCCCTGGAGTGGGTGAAGATGGTATATGATGTCTGGAAAACTTCTCATCCCATGCCCTGTTGCTAACAGCTCACTCTACACAGGAGGCCTCAGGAGTGGGAGGAAATGGAAAATCTTCTAGTGGAAAGCATCTCCTCCCTCCCAGAACAGACTGAGCTCATTTTGGTAACACCTGCCACAGCCAAAAAAAAAAAAAAAACCAAAAAAAACCACTGGAGTAACACAGCCACCACCTGACCACGTGCCACGTTCCAGCTCTTGGAAAGCAGCCACTGCCCAGGGCAAAGAAGCTCTGTGTCCTGCAGACTTTGCTCCCTGGAGGGGCTGGCACAGCCAAAGGAAGGTGCCAGGCAGAGATGCTCCCAGGACTGGAATGTGCCTGCATGGAGGAGCTCATTGTGCTCAGCACTTGTGAAAGCCCCCCTGGAATCTGTCCCCTCTGCAAAGCATCATCTGCTGCCTCCTGACTGTCTGCCCTGGAATTAGAAGGGCCCACACCTTTATTTGAGGGTTGTTTTTAGGGATTTTGTAGCTCTGAAAGTCTCTATTGTCTGCACAAAATAAACTGTGGGGTTTGTTTTCTTAAAAAAAAAAAAAAAGAAACAATTAGTCTAGAATTCTTCACCACTTAACAATGTTTTTTGTCTTGTAACTATTGGAAACACTGACATGGTCATACTGCAATCAGCTGATTATTTCCATTGCTTTTGAGAGAAATTATGAACCAATTAAGCAGCCTCCCTTTTGGTCATGACATTACTGTTTTACCGCATGAACTTCTCTCTGGTACTTAGGATATGCTGTTTCTAGTGAAATACATTAAACTCAGAGCTTATCTTTTATCAGGCAGACCTTCAAATTAGTAAAATAATTGGACAGGTGTGCTCAGTTTTCAACAGCAAAACAACCTGGTCTGAGTCACCAAGAAAAGAGATGCTACAAAAAGACATTTAAGACTCTGTGCATTCTTTTCTTGTAACAATATGTGATTTTTTGGAGCTATTCTTCAAAGTTTTTGTCTTCTTTTCTCCCTTGTTTCTCCCCCAATATATCTTTTCAGAAGTCTAGCTACCACTAAAGAATTTCTTCATTTTTTTTAATATTTCCTTCAAAGAAGACCAAGGAAGATTTCCAGAGATATTGTATTCAATTGCAATCATATATTATTTTTTCTCAGAGAGAAGGCTTTTCTGTAAAAATTCTCTTGTGTCCATTAATAAAACCCCAGTGTTTTGCTTTCCCATCTCTTGGACCATTTATCTTTTTGGCTATTCTGTGAAAAATTGAGGAGGAATTCCCTTGGATACATTGATGTGCATCCCAAGCTTTAAGAGATGTATTTGTTTAGGGTTCTCTCGCATCAAGAATGCTAAAAGTGACAATGTCCTAAACAAAAGTGGTCACAGACAGGATTGTGAGCCTGGATCTGGACACCAGCCTCTTTAGGACATAGTCACTTTTAGCATCCTTGAGTCTTGTTTGAAAATCAGGTTGGGTGTTTAGAGAAGCTGCAGCACTCTTGGTGAGATGCTGGGTTGTCAGGTCCAGGAAGGTTTCAAGATCTGATTCGAGAGATCCAGGACAGACCTGATCCAGTGCTGGCAATGGTCCTGCTCCAAAGGCAAGGCAGGCCTGGAACACCAAGCCTCCTGATGTCCCTTCTAACCCAGAGACAGGGAAAAAGCTCTGTGAGAGGCCACACCTTGATTGCTGTGTCCAGTTCTGGGCCCAGAAGTTTGGGAAGGACGTTGAGACACTTGAGCGCGTCCAGAGGAGGACACAAGGCTGGAGAGGCGCTGGGAACACAAACCCTGTGAGGAACCACTGAGGGAACTGGGGGTGTTTAGCCTGGAGAAAAGGAGACTCANTTTTTTTTCATGCGTGAAGGAGGAGGAGGATTCATCCTGAACCTTGAAGATTCTCCCTGTAAAGAAAACAGGTTCTGGATTTTCACTGTTGTTACTGGAAAGCTCTAGCAATAAAATCTGATTATATGAAATGCCTATTAGTCTCTAACTGAGGAGAAAATAATTTCAATATTCCACACTCAGCAGGAGATGTGTTACACAATAATGCTTACTCTCATTACAGTGCAGAGGTTGCCAAATTATTATTTTTTTTAATTAGCCAAGCGTAAGAGTAGAATGTGGAAAATATTAATTGCCATCATTATTAATTTCAGCTATTATTGCTATATACTGGCACTGCAAATCTCTTTAGGAGTATTGTATAATGACAGTACCCAAATATATATTAATGATATAGAATGTTATTGGGGCCCTGAGCAATCTGATTTAGTGGGTGGCATCCCTGCCCACAGCGGGGGGTTGGAATTAGATGATCTTTAACATCCCCTCCAACTCAAGCCTTTCTATAATTATATTTTAATAGTATATGTTAATAACCTCCCTAATGTATAATGTACATTATCATATTTTCCACCAAAAGCTGAACTTGGTGACATTAATGTGGTGATGTAGGAATCCCTTAAACTAAATGCTGCTTATCTACTTTGGAAATACTAAATATCAAACATTTAAAAGGCCTTGGTTTGTTTTTTAGTTTTTTTGGTTTTTTTTTTTTTTTTTTTTTTTTTTTTTTTTTTTTTTTTTTTTTTTTTTTTTTTTTTTTTTTTTTTTTTTTTTTTTTGGTTGTTTGCCTGAATGGATGGAAATCTCTGTGGCTTATTTTAGATATACGTTCAGTCTCCCTGGGATACTCTTTCAATAACTCACAGACCAGGAGTAGGGCACAGGTGTGTGTGTGGGAGAATTGACAGCAGGGAAGCTCAAATCTGTAACCTCTTTTCTGACATCTTTTTTTTTTCCTACAGTTTATGGTTGGGAATCAAGAATATTTTAAAATGTCTTAAAATAATAATATAGCCTAAGCGAGAACTGAGTAGGTGGGGATTCAATTTTTCCAATGCCAGTTACTAAAATAAAACAGATTAAGGATTTGTCAGAAAAACGTCAGCTTTTCTATGTTTTCCTCTTAGTGCTTTAAAAAAAGGTCAATGTGGAAGCAAGATTCTCTATTCAGGAACTTTAGGGAGTTTAACTAAAGCAAATGTCAAGTCCTGCAGCTCGAACCCAACCACCAGCAGGACAAACTGGGGCAAACAGATCAGAAAGAAGCTTTGCAGGAGAGGTGAGGGCCCTGGTGCACTGTCAAGGCCACATCTGAATGCTGTGCTGAGCTACTGGATCAGGTCTAGTAGAGTCCAGCAGAGGCCACTGAGGTGGTCAGGGCTGGGGAACTCAGTGCTGGGAGAGGCAGAGAGAGCTGGGCTCGTTCAGCACGGAAGGGTACAGAGGAAACAGCTCCAGACACCTTTTTGGAGGTACAGAGAAAGAACAGGAAGCCATAGGCATAATTTGAAACCAAGAGAAGCAACAATTAGATGTTGGACAGTCTTGGGTTGCCCTTGTTCCAGCCACAGTCAAGGTGTACTGAAAAATCTGTGAGCACGGAAAATGAGAATTTCAACTCCTGGTTCAACACAGGCTCTCCCACAGAGTTTGAGCTGCCTTGAGCAAATGCCTCAGTCCCTGTGTTTGGAGATCCTGTTTCAGGGGTGGGTGGGGAAAGCAGCACAGTTGTGTCTGCATTTTCTGAGGCTTCTGTATGACAGAGAGCTGAGAAGCAAGTAAGAGGAAGATGAGTGTCTCCTCTGGCTCGGTGGTAGTTGGATGTTCTGAAAGGCACAGTTAAGGTTTGTGTCCATTCACACATCCAACACATCTTGCAGCCACCTCCTGAAGAGCATTAACAATCTTCCCTCCTCTCACACTGAGCAGGAGTGCTTTTGGCAGCCCAATATCCAGGTGATCAAAGGACATTGCTGCTCACTGTCCTTTGGTCTGTCTCTCAGGTCAGTTGGGTTCAGGACTGAGACTGCCCAGGTAAATTGTGTGTGATATTAGTCTTCAGTTGGAGGATGAGTCCTGAGGGACCTGATGTTATTAAAACCTCTCCAAGCACCTGACTTCTGGCACTAAGAAAAATTTGAGATTTGAATGAGCTCTATTTCAATCAGTGTAAATTAGAGGAAAACCTTATTTCTGATTTCCGAACTGTGCATAGTAGAAGAGGAGTGAGAATAGCAATTAATACTTTAATATCTGATGTTTGCAGAGCAGTAATATTCCTGCCACATTTTTATCCTTCATAAATTTTGTAAGGTAGAGAGATGCCAGTATTCACATCCAACCTCCTGGCAAACAGAGAAAAAGTTGAAAAGCAAACCCTGTAGCTCAGGCCAATTTTACAAAATTACAAATAAAAGCTTTCTGTAAAATTAATAACTGCTACTTCATGCCAGGAACTCAGAGGAGTTGGATCCTGGCTTGGCCACGATGGGAAGGTAGATTTTAAGGATTATCCTTGTGTGGGGAGACACACAGCCAAATGGCTGGATATCAGAGTAAGGAAGGAAGTCAGCTCACATTTACTCTGGGTTTGCAGGTGTACACAGCACAGCTTTCCTGCAAGTTAGCTGATGGCTGGAAACTCACTTTGCTGCTAGAACCTGACAGTATGAGCTCAGGGAAAACCCACCCAGAGGTAGCAGGAGAGGTGGGGCTCTGGCAGCATCTGCTGTGCCCTCCAGCTCCTGTCCCTGCCCTCTACCCACACTTAATACTGCCTTCAAGAAACACAAAACTAAAACTTCTGTTTTGCCACTTCAAAGGAGAAGGAAATAATATTATTGTATCAAAGGTTAGATTTGTGTTGAATTATTTGGTCCTATTCATATAAGCAAGTATGTGTGTTGACTGTGACACTGGATATTCCACAACAGCAATGACAGATTCTTTTTTTGTGAACTGATGCTCTAGGACTATTTCTGGGGAGCAGACCAGGAGCTCTGCAGGTGGATGCATGGTAACAGAACTCCATGTCTTCCCTGCAGAGGTTTTGTTTAGTCTGTTGCTTTCAGGACATGCAAGAAGATCTCCATTTGGCTCTGTTCTCAAAAAGTGTACTTTGTCAGGGAGTTTCTGTGAATACCTTAATACCTCCATGAGTCAACAATTTTCATGGAATTTTTTTAATCTCCTTCTTTTTTTATTAGTATTATTATTATAATAATCATCATCAAAATAGTAATTCTTTTACCTTTCATTTTTAAATCTCTCTCTCTCTCTTTTTGTTAGTATTATTATTATTATCATCACCATCAAAATAGTATTTCTTTTACCTTCCTTCTTTCCTTCCCTTCCAGTTTCTTTTCCATTTTCTCTCTCCTTCTGTACTAGTAAAAGGAAGAGAACAGAACACCCCTGCCTGGTGAATTCTCTTCCAAAATGTCTCCCAGTTACTATGGTTTAAACTGATGGTTTTCCACTATCTGTATCCTGCCCTTATTTCTAAACACATGGTAAATATTTGTTGAGAGTCAATTGAGGCAGTACAGGCAAGGGTTTCAAAAGTGATAAGGTCGTGGTCTTTGGTTTAGTAAGACACAAAAAACATTCAAGGCCTGGGAAGCTGGGATTCAGGGCCAGTAAGAGAATTCCCTCCTCACAGAGAGTTGAAAACACCATATGTTACCTCACTGTATTTGTCATCATGTTTATTTCTATGGTTGGATTTGGTTTTTTTAGGTGGGTTTTTTTTTTTTTTTCAGCAGCCAAAAAAGCTTTTAGAGGGGAGATTGAGATTAAATGGTAGGGAGAAGTTCTTTGCTCAAAGGGTGGTGAGGCACTGGCACAGGTTGCCCAGAGAAGCTGTGGATTCCCAGTCCCTGGAAGTGCCCAAGGCCAGGTTGGGTGGGGCTTTGAGCAACCTGACCCAGTGAGAGGTGTCCCTGCCCAGGGCAGGGGGTTGGAACTGGGTGATCCTAAAGATCCAACCCAAGCCATTCTATGACTCTGAATCTATGCAACTGAATTATAGGAAAATGGTGAACTCATTCATCTAACCAGTTTAATAAAGCCTATCCCACCACAGGTGAGTTCTGTAATAAAAAAAAAAAGCAGGGAAAACATAGCAAAGAACAGCAACACCAATGCACAAACCTGCATTCTGTTATGCTGGGTCAAAGCCAGAGTTCTGACATTTAGAAGGGCCTTAATGGAAAACTCCAGCCAGTCTGTAACCCCTGGAGCAGGTTTTATATGCAATGGGAACAGCTTCTCCTGGCCTCACTGCTAAGAGAAAACCCTCTTTGCTACCCATGACACCAAAGGGGAGCACTGGTCTGCAGCTGTAATAAGGCAGGGAAATGGAGAGGAGAAAAGGAGGGGACCTGGATGTCTCTGCAGGGAATTGAACAAAACCATGGGCCACAGATAGGACAGCACCACTATCATTTGCATCAGATCCCAGTTCCTGCAAAACATCAATGGTGTCATTAAAACTTTTAAAATTCAGTCAGTTTTAAATGTGAGGAAAGTGCCTTGTCTTTCCTCAAGGTCTGCAAGTTTGCTTTTTCTTTTAAGATGAAGGGAAAGGGGCAGTTTGGTGCAAGAATTCCTCTTCCCCAAAATGAAAATGCTCCAGCCTTGTCTTTCTCCAAGATTTTGCTCAGCAAATTGTCTGAGCAGTTCCTGCCACAGTTTCCCCTGTTGTCCTGAGCAGCACAGTCTGCTTGTCCAACCTTTCCCCCAGGGCAGGTTTCCAGCTGATGTCTGCCTCATTTTTTCTGCAGGCAAAGGGATTCACATCTGATCCCTGTGCTGGTTACTTCTGAAAAAGAGTGAATGGGGGATCCTGCACCAGTAGCTGAGAAATGCCCTTAATATTCAGCATCTCAGTGCATTATTCACTGCTGGGGGAAGTGTGACAGCAGTGATGAGGTGTCCTAGGTCCTAATGCTCTCTGAGCCCAGCTTAGCAGCCCTCAGACCTCAGAGACTGGGATGCTGAGGGTTTTATCTACCCAAACACTGCCATCTCTGCTGGCAAAGTTCTCTTCTCCAACCTGGAGCTCTGGCAGGGATTATTTGTGAGATGGGGTAATTAGAAGACAACAGTTATTTATTAATGTGATTCTGCTGTGGTTGTCTGAACTCCTGTATCAATCAGTGGCTGAGTCAAGGGTGGCTCTGCCAGGCCAGTCCATCCCTTTGGGCAAAGCTGGCCTGGATTTTGGCTTCCAGCCTTGTGCTATTCCTTGGATGCCTGCTCCAGAGATGGCCATTACAGCCTCTGGCCTTTGCTCATGGCTTTATTTCTGGCAGCACATGTGCAATAAAAACAGGCAGAGCAATCCTATCTTCCCATTTGTAATGAAAAGGTTCTTTTGTAGTTACTTCAGAGTTACCTGGGTTTGTACCAGAGGCTGTAGACTCCATCTTTTAAAAGGTAAATTATTAAATAATTGCCCCAAAAGAAGTTTGAGTGTTGCTCTGTCAATTTTGCTTTTGAAAGTTATCTACATTTAGCATAGTCATGTTGAGTGTTAGAAGATGGATTATCCTGGGGTGGGATTTTCCTTTTTTTCCTCTCTCTCTGCAAGCTTTTACAATAACTGCAACTTTTTAAAAAACAGAGATCAGAAGAAAAAGTACTTTAGTTGCTTTCTGCCTCTGACTGTGAAGATAACAAATGAATAAAAACCCAAAATCTTCAGACCTAGAGGAGTGGGAAAGCAACAAAAACTTTTTGTAGTCCCTTAAACAAGTCATTAGTCCTGAGCAATAAAAATGAAGAAAATCGTGATTCATACTCTCAGAGGTGTATTATCTGGAACATTTGAAAAATGTGATTTTTTTTCAAGTTGTATTCTGAAAAAGGATCAGAAAATGAAAATTTATAACTTTCATAAGCACGGTTTTACATTTTTAATATGCCTTGCTTTTTTTTTTCTTTTTTAATATCAGCGTTGAGTATTTCTTCTGCTGCACTTCATCTCAGCACCCACATGGCAATTTCACAGGTTTCTCTTGGTGATGTTTATCCACTGTAAGGTGAAGTACCTGGTTATCTCTGCCCTTATTCCCTTCTGCTCCTATGGACCCCAAAATTAGGAGCAGCTGCTTGATTCCTGAGAAGATTTTACAGAGAGGGTGATTGTGATGGACATTATAACAAGGTGTAACAGGCAGAAGCTGTTTCTGGAAGTTTAGATTTGACAGTGAGCAAAAGCCCTGCCCCAGGGTGGCACAGCCACCCAGAGATATGAAGGATGCCTACCCCTGGATGCTCCCAAAGTCCCTTCCCAGCAGAGTGTGTGATGCTGTGAGCCAGTGGGGTGGGATAAGGCAGTGCAGGCCAGGTCCATGCAGTGTGTTTTGCAGCCATGGAAACACAGCTGTTGATGGCAAAATTTTTATGTTCACAGAGGCTCATCCCTTCCCAGCTTGCTCCCAGTCTCTGGCAAAGAAAATGGAGGCGCAAAGCAAACTTTGGGATGTGCAACGTGGGATGAAGCACCATCCATGCCACCCAAGCAGGGCACTGAGGTAGCCAACCCCTTGTCCTATCATGAAGGAAGATGCAAATTTGGGCTGTCTCAAGCACAGAGGACAGGTGGCAGTGATGCCTTGTGGAGGCTGACCTAGAACAGAGACTAGACAGAGCTAAAGAATAAAGTAGGGATTTATTAAGAGACCTCAGATTGATCCACCTTGGGCAGCACAACCCAAAATGGCCACAAAAAATGGACCACAGGTCACAGGGTCTCATACTTTGATAAGTTCTGGTCCATTTGCATATTGGAGTTAATTGTCTAGTTACAGCTTTAGCCCATGAAGTCCCATCCTTCTCTTCAATCCACTGTTGTTTATGCTCTTGGGCCTGAGATCTGGATCTGCTGTCCTTGGTCCCAGCTAGAGAAGGAATTGTTTTGTCTCCCTGCTCTGTGAAGAGAGCTCACCATCCCCTAATATGAAGCCTAGACTTACACACTAAAGCAGAACAGAATCTGAAAAATATAAAAGCTGAAACCTGAGGCATCAGAGCTGAAGTAAAAAAGTCCAGCTTTTCTACAAATGACCCAAGGAACAGAGCAGCATTACCCATTCAAACCAACCCCAAATCTAGTTGCTGTTTGGGAGTTATTTCCAGCTGCTAACATCCTTGATGGGTAGCAGAAAATTAGCATTCCACAAGGTTAATGGTCTCTGCTGCTCCCTGAGCTGTCAGTCAGTTTGCTCATTAATCCCTGGAAAACATCTTTGGCTGCACTGAAGCAAGGTATGTGAAATGAATCTTAGATCTCTCTTGGACACAGGTCTGAGAGTGACAAACTGAGATGAGCCTAACACCAGTTCCCTCTGCAGGGCCAGAAATGAACACTGTCCTCCCCAGAGCCATCCAGCTCCACTCCCTCCATGGACCTCAGAGCAGTTTGAGATCACAGATGGGGCCATCAAGGGCACTAATTCACTGCTTTGTGCTGTCAAACCCACTCAGAGTAAGCAGGAAAGATGTTCCCACGAATCAAGGAAGAGGAAATTCAGGAGCTCCAGCATTGTCTTTCTCCATCCATAGATGGAGAATCCATGGATGTCTACATCCATCCTTTCTCTGTCTTCCTCCATCCATAGATATCTTTTGCCCATGGTTTAAAGGAATAAAATGCAGCAAGATCTTGGTGATCACCTGGCTTCTGGGTGAGGCTGCAGGGCTGTAGGGGCCGTGATGGGCTGATGTTTGCAAAGAGGGGTGGTTTCTCTGGAGTCAGGATTGGGCTATTGCTTCAGAATGCCCTGTTCCCATATTTGCCAAAGGATCTGGCAACCCCCAGAAGAAATCCCATGGGCAGAAACACCCCTGTGAGCAGGACTTCCCCGGGGCAGAGCAGGACTCCATCCTCTGCATTCCCATTTTCTTTTTCCTGCTGCACAGAGGGATTTGGGGGCAGCAGTGCCCCAAATTTCTAAACCCATGAAGTGCACTACTTTTTACCCTCTACCTAGGGTGGGTACTGTGACCAGCCAAGGCAAATAACATTTTACTCTGCTCTGATGTAACAAGAAGAGCAGGCTAAAGCACAAAGGCCAAGCTGATGGCCAAGGCTAAGCCTGAAATTTCAAGCAGCTTGAAGATACTGCAAGTAAATACCCTGTTCTCCCATTGCTCATCCTTCTGTGCAATCCTGGTTGTGTTTTCATCTTGCTTGGTTTCCAGAATTATGGCAACACGTGGGACATTAAAGCTGAGCTTGAAAGTGGTGCACTTCAGAGGACTTTCTAGGATTTGCATAACATGAGGGTAAATCTTTGAAATGGAATTTTGCTTATTTCCATATTACAGGAGCTGTTTTCCCCAGTCTTTTAAGTGAAATTGCAGGATTTCAGTGTGAATTGTTTAATAACTTGTTGAAAGAAAAAGAAGGAGTCACCTATTTCCTAACAGAATACAGGATCTACAACAACATGAAGGGCTGTATTCCAAAATATGTCATTTAGGGAAACAGAGAATCTACCCTCACCGCCTGCCACCCTGTTTTGTTTTGTTTCCTAAAAACTTGAACACCATGCCCATAAGGGAGTTTTGGAGCGATTGGCTCATGCTCCTACTCTTCTCTCTGATCCTGCCATTTTGTCCAGATTGTGTTTACCACAACGTGCCCTCTTCCTGACACCAAAACTGATGCAAGGTGTTGGTGTGGAGGCTGGGTCTTTGGACACATCTGGGTGCTTGAGGGAGACCACCTGAAGCTCTTGAGGCTTGGAAGAAACACTGGCAAGGGAAAACATTTTCCTGGGTTCTTACTGAAATGGTCCTTATGCAGGCCAAGAGGGTTTCAAAAGGAGCTGGACAGATGAGTTTGCTTTGGAATGGTGAGACTGGAGGGCAACCCCCTGAGGAAATCCAGCTCCTCCAAAAAGACAGGCTGCTACTTTCTGAGTCTATGAAACCCTGCTGGCTTTCTGGTTTCCTTAGACCAAGATTTAAATTTATATTTAAAAAGGAAGAAGAGCTTGGGGCTTGGTGTAATTTGCAACTAATTGGATCTTCTCAAATGCCAAGTGAAGAAACAAAGGGTCAGAAAAAGAGCTTTGTTTCATGTGTAATGACAAGAACAGTTGTGGGATAACACAGCCCTGTCCTGCTCCAAATTATTACTTAGTCCTGTTTTAGCATAAATCTTCTGCAGCCTTCACTAGCAATTAATTTGGCACACTTTTAATTATATGAACTGACACATAATTAATTAAAAGAAGGTACCTGACCCCAGCTATTGTGGGTCACAAATTTTGGATATTCCTTCTGTGCATTTGGCTTGTCTGTGTGTCTGGCAGCCCTTTGTCATGCCTTTGGGTGGGAAGGGAGCAGAGAGCTGGAAATACTGGCAGGGATCACTACACCATGGTCACTGCCCCTGCACCATGGAGCTGCTGCTCTCCCAGCAAGTTCTGAGCCTTGAGCAAAGAGGGCAGCACCTGGGCTTGGCTGTCAGGGTGATTACAGTGGCTGCTTCCTTTTCAGTGCTGTGTTCCTGTGGGAATCCTTAAAATCAGAGTGTTTTTGGAAAGCTGCAAAAGGCAGGCCTCAGAGGCAGCAGAACTGTGATTAGAGCTAAGTAGTAGCCATAAGATTTGTCAGCAGAAAAGTTAGAAAAGAAATAGAAAATAAGGACAAAGAGAACGATGGTTTGTGTATTAATGCTTGTCTAGAATAACTCCCTAAGCTACAGAAAAGTATATCTAGCAAGATATTAGGAAGTTCTAAGCTTAATAATGGAGCTCTGTGCATTGTATTTTAAGGCTTACAAGCAGGTATTGTTTTTGAAATAAGCAAGCATTGTTTTAATTGAAGGTACATGTGCTTATAGTGGTTGGATAAATCTACTGTCAATATGCTTTTGCTTTGTGTGATTGGTCAAAAAACTTTTAAGTGAGTTGTAACACTGAGTTCTTCAGCTGCTGCCTGGGATGTGAGCTGCTGGCATCTTCCCATTGTCATCACCACGTGATGAGGCTGATGCTGGACAATGAACAGCTCGAGGCGCGTTCCTCAGCAGTCCCGTCCCGTTTGTGATTTGTACAGAGACCCCTGGCTGGCAATATGTTCCTACAGACAGATTTCCATCTTCTCCTGATGTTCTGCATACTCTGCCCTTGAATGAGCCTCTCTGGAGCCCTTTGGGAGGCTGCTGCCTGCCCTGCAGGCTCAGAGAGGGGCTTGCTTTGCTGCCTCGCTGCCTGTGATGAGCCTCAGTGAGAACGAGTAAGTTCCTGAGCAGATGAGAACCACAGGTTTGCAGGAAGATAAAAACAGCTCTGATTTCTCCCCACAGGGTTCCATTACAACACAAAACAGTGAAGAACTTGTGCTCTGTGGTGGATTACTGTGGTTTCTGTACAAAAGGCTTTGTCCAGGCCTCTTTTTTCCTCAAGCAGTAAAGCAGCTGGATGTGGGTTTGTGTCATGGGAGTTATCTCTGTCCTTAGAGGTTTCCAAGGCAAAGGCACAAGAACCTGGAGCAAGAGATTGGAGAGTGGAGACCTGCAGAAGCCTCCCCCCACCAGCACATCTGTAATTGCTATGAACCAGCTGCTTCAGTGCCAGTTTTTGCACTTGAATTGATTGAAACTTAGCCCCTCTCAGCATTGGCCCCTTGCAGCATCCAAGGGCTGGGAGGATCAGGACTCCTCTTATCCAGCTCCAGTGCAGGCTCATGGGAAATGGAAAAGGTTCCAGGAGGAAGAGGAGGAAAAAGGGAGGAAAAAATCACAAGGGGATGCAACAGCTGGGAGGTTTCTTGCTCAAGAAATTAATGATCCATCAAAGACCCTCTGGTATTCTCAGCTTGATAGGCAGGAGAAATACCAAGCTTGGGTCACATGAACTTAGGGTTGATTAAATTAAATGAAGGGATGGGTAGTGCCTACTTGAGGTGGAGAATGCAGGAAGCTGTTTGAGGATGCTCACTTGTCTGAAGTGACCCAGAGCACAAAGGCAGAAAGATTTTGGGCTGTCTTGTTGTTTTGGGGTGGGAACCAGTCTAGAATGTGAGTCCCAAACAAGAAGGGTTCTTACAGGGAAGGTTTAGGTGAAAATCCTCACAGAAAGGATGAAGGTGAATAATCAAAGAGGACATAAAGACAATTATCTCTCTGTGCTCATAAAACACAGGGAGGAGATGAGGTGTCCCAAAAAGGTTTTTAAATTGACCAGAAACCCAAATTTTGATTTTTAAACTAATTACCACTGAATTCAACACATAATATTCCACACACTGTATGTTTTGGGTAGTTTCCAATATATTCCATGAAATACAAAATTCACAGCATTCCTTGTTTTTCCTCTGCTGATACAATAAAGAAGCAGGAGCATATTTATTAATTACTTTTCTATGCTTCTGGTCCTTGGTTTATGGGTCCACTACTCACAGGAGGGATTAAGAGTCTCCAGTGGGCTTCTCTGGAAGGAAGTGGTTGAATTGATGGTAGCCTGTTTCCCAAATTATTGTCATTGTTGTTGCTTTAGTTAAAATGGAAATATTTTATGGAAAATGTGATAGTGTTCCATCTGGCTCTGTGACTGGTGGAAAGCCAGTCACAGACTTTTCATCTGAGAAATAAAGTATTCAGAATTTTAGAGATAAATATGAGAAATGATTTAGCTATAGGACTCTATCTCTGTGTGTCTTTTCAAGCTAATATTTGGGTTTTTAGAAACAATTACAGGTCTAGTTAATTATAACTTAGTAATTCTTAAATATGTCCTAACTTCTGTATTATCTTGCCAATTTCTAGCTGTTTTCAGAAATATTTCTCATGTTACAGCTGATAAAGGCTGGCTGCTTGGAACTTCTTGACATTAATTGTATTTTGAAAAATAATGTAAAAGCATTTCAGCAGCAGATTTTCATTTTCAGCTTAGCAGTTCAAAACACAGGAGTCCAGGCCTTCCAGCAAGCTCTGCCAAAACACCACCACTCCTTTCCCTCTGACCAGTGCAGCCTACTGAAATCAGGAGTTTAAATCAGCAAAGAGAAAAAAAATATTTTCAAAAGAAAATGCAAAAGGTCTAAATAGTCCCAACAGCTTATTGAAATGAAAAATTATCTCAAACTCACTTGTGGATGGATGTGTTTTACAACTGATGTTAATCCTCAGTGCAAGCCAATGTGTATCCTTGTCCAAAAGAAGGCAGGGAAGTTGATTTTTTCCTGTGGTTGTTGCTCAGTGATGTGTCTATACATCCTACATGTTGATGTATATAACAGATTGAAGCTGTTACACAAGCTTGGGGAATTCTGCTCCTTCCCTGCTCAGCTCTCCTACTCAGGAGTGCCTGAGCAAGGTGCATGGCCACTGCTGCAAGCCAGTGCAAAAGCATCTAATTAAGTATTTATTTATTTTTGGAGGCTGACACATACCTTATAAGTGTTGGGTTTTAAATACCTTACCAAGCAGATTATGTGTCTAACAACAAAGAGATTTTGAAAGGATTTTTCCCTCTTGTGTAATACAGTGCAGGAAAAAAAAAAAAAAAAAAAAAGGTATTTTTCTAATGTATTGCTGTAAATGTGAGGGCTTGTTGGCTTGTTGTTCTTGTTGTGTTATTCATCATTGCAGGAATTGTGGCTGAAGCAGCAATTTTCCAGCTAATAAAATGGAAATCCTGCCTGCATAAAAAAACCTAACAAAGCACCTGGAGAGGGCTTGTTGAGAAGATGGAAGAAACAACCATGTGGGATGAAATCTCTCAGAGCAGTGTCTGTCCAATAAGCTGCTCCATTTTGCATAAGCTTTTCAGAGAACTGATGGGTATTTCAGTTTGTGACTCAGGAGTCAGGAAGATTAGGAAAAACAAGACAGAAATCCAGCCTCAAAGAGGCTTTCAGAGATGGAAGAGGATGTTGTGTTGAGTTCTGCACCTTGGGAAGAGCACACCAGGTCCAATCCTGCCTGGCTCTGCCATGGACACACAGCCACAGTGCCAGTTTTCAGGGCTGGGAGAGGTGCCTGTGCCTGAAATGAGAGATGGGGCTGGCAGACCAAGGAATCCTCAGCTTTGCCACTCAGATTCAAGTGGATGGTGACATATGTACGTACACAACATCCATATGGCACAAATTAAATTGAGAGGGGAATGAGCAAAACAATTTTCCAACAAACAAGTAAATGAAGACCGTGCTTTCTTCACAGCAGTGCTCAAGCTAGAAGAATACTGATTCATATTTCTTGGAATGAGAAGTGCTGGGGAGGGAGGTGCCATATTCTTCATTGTTAATGTTTTATGCATTTTTTTTGCTTGCTTGATTTTTTTTTAAATGTCATAACTTAAGTTCTCATAAAGCCATAGTGGCATTTTTAATGCTTCCCCCTTAGATCATATTTTTTGTAGCAAGCAGATTTGCTGATGAATCCTGATCAAAAACTATTAAGACATCCACTAGGAGCCTTGGGCAAGTAGAAAAGACTAAGCAAAGACCAGAAGTGGTGGAGGAACAGCCAAAGTCTGAGAAGGAGTGGAAAGCAGCCAGACAGGGAAACATTCAGGTAGGGCTGTTTTCACCTGTTTTTTTCCATGTAGATATTTGCTTCTTCATTCCTTGTACTGAGTATTACTCTGCTAAAGGACAGCAAGCACAGTTTTGTGAAACTTGGATGTAAAACTTGCTTGTGGGAAAAGCTTTGCCTGGACTTGCAGTGGAGTTTGTGGTACTGGTTCCTGTGTAAATCCAGTTCCAGGACTGGTGACTCACATGCAGGCTGGCCTTTCCTGCTGCCACACTGAAATCCCTGGTGTCTCAGCAGTGACTCACAGGAGATGCTCAGCTTCCTGTCAGTCAGTGATCCTCACCTTGCAGTCTGACTCCTGCCATCTATCCAGCGTCCACAGAGGATTCTCTAAAGGCCCTGTCAGGTACTTGAACTTGTGCTGCAAAGAAATTTATAAATGAGCAGTGTAGCTAAATCAGTCTGACATCCACGAGTGCTCAGTGCAGTGACATCCACCCGAAATGAGAGCAGTTCTGAATGGCCAATTGATGGAAACTGAATCTGCATTAAAGTGGGGAGAGCACTGCTGTGCTGCCCTTTCATCAGAGACTTAAGATTTCATGCAGTGAGAAAGAGAGACTTTGCAACAATCAGAAGACAGAGGCATCATCTCCTCCCTCAGTAACTCCAGATTGTCAGTACAGAGACCTGTCCCCATCTTCCACTCTCTGACTTTATCCTTGTCTATCCAATTGGCAAGTTTTTCTCTGACTGCAAGGCAGAACAACTCATCTAGCCAAAACCAGCATCTCTAAATTGTATCCATGATTCATTTACTGTCTCTGTGTTTCAATCCAAAAAGGATTTGCATGAAATCCCAGAGAGTGCAATGATGTATAGATGTGCTATTATGGGAACAGAGGACACGTAAACCTTTTCAACAATGTTTGCCAGGACAGAACAGGCTGTGATGGAAAAGGGATCCACACCCAGAGTGTGGTTTTGCCCTTGGCCTTGAAACAGAGATAGGATCAAACTCCACAACTGGAAAACCCGATCCCATCCCACTTGTCCCGGAAGTTTGGGAAAGATGTTGAGAAGCTTGAGCACGTCCAGAGGAAGCAACGAGGCTGGAGAGGGGCTGGGAACACAAACCCTGTGAGGAATGACTGAGGGAACTGGGGATGTTTAGCCTGGAGAAAAGGAGACTCAGGGGTGACCTTATCACTCTCTACAGCTTCCTGAAAGGTGGCTGTGGTCAGGTGGGGTTGGTCTCCTCCACCAGGCAGCAACTGACAGAACCAGAGGACACAGTCTCAAGCTGCACCAAGGGAAATATAGGTTGGATACTAGGAAAAAGTTTTTAATGGAAAGAGTGATAAAGCTCTGGAATGGCCTGCCTGGGGAGGTGGTGGAGTCACCATCCCTGGATGTGTTTAACAAAGCCTGGATGTGGCCCTGGGTGCCAGGGTTTAGTTGAGGTGTTGGGCATGGGTTGGACTCGATGATCTTGAAGGTCTCTTCCAACCTATTCTGTGAATTCTGTGAATTCCTCGGTAGGGGGACTAATGCAGGGACCTGTGTGACAATGGGTATAACAATCAGTTATTTCCTGCTTTCCTTCTGATTCCTATGGGCATCATTCCCTGGAGTGTGTGGCTGGCTCCCAGCTCTGCCATGCCTTGCTGGCAGCTCGGACCCCGTTGCCATGGGGCTTGCCCAGGTGGCACAGGCTCCCAAGAGGGATGTTGCTCCCAGCCCAGGTCACTCTGCTCCTTGCAGAAGATGTTTCCACCTGCAGCTCAGGGCTTGGCTCAGTGATCTTTGGCAGGACACAGCGACTCAACTCAAGGGCAGCTTGGCTAAAGTCAAGGTTGTGTACATCAGTCATTGTGCTGAAGACAAAGGAGGCAGACACATGTCACTGCAGCTCTGATGGAAAGCTGGGCATGCAGAAAGACAGCAGGGCTCAGGTCCAATCATAGAAGAGGGGGAAAAAAAATATGTTTCTGGAAGCTTTATGACAACTAGGAGATCTCCAACAGCTTCTGAGGTCAATCCTTCCTGTAAATTTTGAAGACCCTCTCATTTGTGTGCCTTAACTTTGTTTATTAAGAGAGCCAAGGTCATGCAGGGGAAGATTTGCAGAGAGCAACAGCCCACCCAATAAAAACCAAACCAAAAACACCCAAAAAACGCAGCATAAAAGACATGCAGGATAACTAGATGACTCTATCTTGAGCTTTTATTAACATTTCCAGTGACAGACCTTCAAGCACTCTCTATAAATAGCAATTAGTTAAACTTTATAGTTAACTGACATGACTCCAAACTGCATCAGACAATCAAGCCTTCAGGTAAGAGTGCTGCAGCCACAAGCATGGCATGGATGCTTTTGAACAGAAATACTCAGCTCTTTCTGTAAATTATTGCCCCATTTCCTCCCAGCTGGCTGAGAGTGTTGCTGCAGTGATATCAGCTCTTTCTGTGCATGTTTTTTTCACAAACACTGCACAGCCAACAGCAGAACAGGTAGAGCTCTCAAATGACACTGTGACTGGGTTTTGGCTCTGTGGCAAGGCTATAGTTGTGTGTCTCCTCAAATATCTGCTGAATAAACCAGGGAAATAGCTGAAGTCATTACCTTTGTTTTCCTTGTTACTTCCTGTCAACTAGAGATTAATAAATCATTGCTATGTGATGGTGGCTATGAGTGGTACTTGTGATGAACCTTTGTTGACAGACTGCAAAGGGAGACCACACACAAGGGCTGTGTGACCTGTGCTACCACAAAACTGAGAAATGAAGAGACCTGTGGGTTTATTATTCATAAGCTGTGAAGAGCTGGGCCTGAGAAGTGTCTAGGAAATCCTACTCCACATGGCCACAACCACAGTGCATAAAGAAGCCTAAGCAGGGACCCTTGGTACCAGCCCTGATGGGATCTGCTTTCCTTTTTCCATCAATGCTGGAGGTACAGCTCCCAGGTTGGAATAGAGAAGTGGCTGGACAGGAGATTTCTTCAATGGCACCTTTGATTGAAGAATCTGTGCCTAAAGGAGCAAACTGGTTTAACTGCAGTTTGGGGCACCTGAAGACAATTGAGGCTCATTAATTGTGCCCCCAGAACAGCTGTTCAGGGCAAAGAGGACTACATCTGCAGGGGCTAACCTGTGGCTAAAATAGTGCCTCAGCAGGGCAGTGAATCATCCTGACTCACTCATGTCTGTTCAAAGCTGACCAAAACCATGGATTTATTTTTTACAGATGATTCTGAAACCCCTAAACTGAGGTCATTTGAGTGAATGTCACCAACGTCTGGTAAGACGAAACAACGGCACTGGGGTGGGAAGGGAGTTGGGAAAGAAGAAAAGATTGTGGGTTCAGCAAGAAAACTTAAATGCTTTTAATTTTTACCTGCAATATACAGAAATTTTGAAGGAAAGGTCTGGCAGCATTGAAAACCTAGTGTTAAAAACATAAACATTTTTATTCTAGAGTTTGTACAGGACAAGATTTGTGAGTCTGTAGTCCAACCCCTCACTCAAAGCAGAGTCAGCTTCAAAAGTAATTCAGGAAAGAAAGGCATCTTGTATCCCAGCACAACCAGGTTAAGAATATGCTGCTTTGAGTGGAGGCAGCCTTTTACATGAAACCAGTTCATATTCCCATCAAACACATTCTCATACAGCACAGGCAACTATTCCCATGAATTTCAGGAGATTGGCTAGCTGCTGTCAAGATAGAGCTGCCTGGCTGCTCTCTGGGTCTTTGCAGTGCAAATGACAGGGAACACGTTGGGTATAGAAGACAGGTGGATTCTCACATTCAGGAAAGGGAAAAGTGATACCCTCCTTTCTCTTTTTTCTTCTCCCCATCTGCTGAGCAGTTCTTGGTCAAGAATTGAACATATTTTGTCTGTTGAAAGCCTTAGTGTGTTCCACACATGAGATGAAGGAGGAGGGGAGAGAGCTGTTTCTTTTCAGTCAGCTAATCTGTTACCTCTGCAAAAAGGCTATTTGAAAACCATTGGTTTGCCATTGATTTGATCTCCAGTTGTTTTCCTTTAAGTTATCATCAGTGGTAGAATATTCACAGACCCTTTTTGGTGCTCAGAACGGTTGAGGGCAGACCTAAATTTAACCCAACCCTTTGGCTTTCTCCTTTGGGAGAAAAGCATTCCTGATATCAAAGGCCAGGGGGTTAATCAATGCTATGCTGAGAAAAACAAGAAAAGAACCTTCAGGCAGAGTTGTCACCCTCGTGGGAAGGATGACAGATTATGTGCTACTTGCACTGGGTGATGTGTCCCAACCCCGTGCTCAGTGGACGGCGCAGGCGAGCCTGAGCTCCAGGTCTTACTCATTATGATTGAGATTATTTTTACTTTTTACAAAAAGGAGAGGGAAAAAATTTTCACACCGTCTCCCTGCCATCATGCAGCTCTGACCTATCATGCTCTCGGCAAGGATGCCAAGACTGAAGGAGCCTTCTGCTCATTTCCTCTCTCCTGTGCCTGGGGGTGGGCTCCCAAGAGCCGTGAGGAGGCAGCAGCTGCTCAGAGTCACCAGTGCTGTGCTGGCAAACTCAGCACTGCAGCTGGGCATCAGAGACTGCTCTGGAGGGGTGTACATTTAGCATCTGCATGAATCCCATGTAGTCTGAAACAGGTTTGTGCAGCCTGGTTTGATTTGTTCAGCCCGAAGAGCTGACCCACAGGAGCCTTTGTTACCAAGGAGAGTTCTTGGTGGGCAGGTGGTTCTCACCAGATGTTGGAGGCAGCCTAGGAGACATTCAGATTTTTCAGTCTGAAAACTTCTTGCAGCTCAGAGCAACCTCCCCTGCCACCCTTTTTTCACACTGTGCCCCTGCACAAAGGCAATGAGGCTGTCAGAGCTGAAGGAGCTGTAGAAGAGGGCAACTCTGCTCTGCTTCTATGTGCTGGGGAGTGGGAGGAGGAAGGAGCCATGGAGACTGCCAGCATCCCTGGCCTGGATGCAGGTGGTGCAAACTTGCCAAGTAGGTATTCCCAGTCTGCTCTGAGCAGCTGGATAAAGGGCCCTTGGCTCACCTACTGCCACTAAACACCAGGCAGCCTTGTGTCATAGTTGAGATAGTCACAATACAAAGTAATACTCCATTTTCAGAAGGCTTCAAACCCAGTTTTATTATAGCATGCATGCTTTTGATGCACTCTTACAAAACTCCTAAGTGTACACTCTACTCATTGGTCAGGAAAGAAAAACAAAGTGCTATTTGGAATAGACAGGTTTCTCTTATTTATCCATCTTTCTTTCTTGGTTTCTATGTCAACGACCTTGGTAGAAAATTCTTTCAGAGGTAAACATGGATCCTCTTATCAAACTTCTCTCTGGCTCACAGAAGTCACTGTAAAACCTCTTCCACAGTCTTGTTCTGAAGAAAGGTAACAAGCTGACAGCAGTGTGGTCACAAACCAAGGTGTCACTGTTGGCTTAGCTTAGAAGCTGGGGCATGGGTAAATTAAAGCCTCCTGGGCTGGAGTGGGCAGCAGAACCAGGAGTAGACACAGGCCTCCTAGAACCCCACTGCTCCAGACCAGGCTGTCTCTTCCCCCTGAGATGTCACAAGAACAGCAGAGACACTCCTGCTGGTGTTGGCTAAACACTCAAAGGTGTCTCATTAATCCAGTGAACCTCTGAGATTCCCCTCTGGGTTTCTCCTCTCCTCCTTTGGTGCAATTGCTGCTGGATCCACGTGTGAGATGGAGTAAGGCAGGGTGGTGGTTCAGATGTTGCTATTGGAGATCCTAATTATGCCCTTGGATACCTCTCATCAGACACATGGCACCCCCTTTTTGGGTGTACAGGAAGGCATTTGCAGCAGATAACCATGTTTACTTGTCCAGATACCCACAGTGATACATGAACAATACATCCCCCAGATTCCCTCTCACTCCTTCCCCTCCAGGCTGGAGCTGACCATTTCTAACCAGGCAACACAGCTGTGCTGTAGAACAGGTAACACTGTTCCACTGAACCTGCACCTGAACAAACTGCATGAATATTGCTGTTAGACACATCTGTTGGGCAGAGATCAAAACCCACCAAATAAGCTGTTAAAGCAAAAAAACATCTTGTTCAACTATAATATAACTCCTAAAATGCTGATACTTCTACTGTCTTTCAAAGAGTTCATATCCTCTGGTGTTACACAAAAGAAATCTGCAAGTGATTTCTACCACAGGCTACAACCAGCTCTAGACTAACCTTAGTTTCTTTTCAAGCTTTAATTGGTGAAGAGTGGAACCAATCCATCCAGTGCAGACTTCTGGTAACACAATTAATTAACAGAGGTCCTTTGTCTTCTTAAACTCAAAAATGTTACACTTCCCAAGCCCTTAAATGGATAAAAAATTAGGTTCTCTTTTGGGGTTGTTCCAGTGTTGGCATGTCAGATTTTTCAGAGAGCTTATCTTCAGCACCAGCACAACCTGCCACTTAAAATGAAACAGTGGGGATATTTTATTTTTTCATGCTTGGTCTGAAATAAGAGGTGTTCTTAATTAATTTTTTAAAATGCTCTTTTAAAAGGCTATAAACTAATTAAAAGAATGACAGGAGATGTGGTATATTACCAGTGCCAAGTATGATTCAGACAAACTGTCACTAGAAAATGGCACTGACAATTCAAAGTTCCCCAAAATCTATTATTAAAGCTGTTTGGTCTTTTTTCTTCCTTTTTTCTCCCCCCATCAGCCACAGTCCTAAACATTATCTCAGATCTAGCAAAACACAAATTACTGTGGATGCTTCTATTGTATTTTATTCTGTTCTCTGGCATTGGATACTTTTTGGATATAGGGATTGTAGCCAGCATCTCCACTCACAGAGTAGGATGATTGCTGGGCAGACAATTTCTTCCAGCATGGCTGGTCTAAAGGAGTGTAGGAATCCTCCCCCTTCTCTCTCTCCTATTTCTGTTTCCAGTTTGCAGAATGATGTAGTAAGGGAGTTGTTCCAGCCGGTCCAACATCTCACTGCTCTCAGCTCTGGTATGAGCAACACCAGTCTGAAGCTTCATCCAGATGAATCTAGTAAAAAGTTGAAAGTTCTTAAAAAACTTTTGAAACTGTGGTTTCCAAAGGGCATTTTGGAGGTTGGGGGGGGGAATCTCCTTAACACAAAAATGGAGGGGGAAAAAGAAGGTTTTAGTGCAACACAAAGCAAATGAGCATTATTCTTTCAGTCTTTCTGTCGTTTGGGAGGGGTGTCCTTCTTTCAAACCTGTCCATTTAGAGCCAAGCAGGTTATTCTGATCTGGAGACCCCTCTCATAACCCTGAGCCCAGGAACTATTTTTTCAGACTATGCCTGAAAAAACAATTCCATTTCCATCCTTCGAACTCCTCCTACAAATTTTCTCCTTTTTTGGCTGGCATCCTACAAATAAGCTCCCACTGCTGCTCTTTCATCATCTCCCAGCTCTCTCTTCAGTTAAGTTCTTGCTAATAAACTGAAAAACAAGCAGGGATTGACAGGATGTGATCCCTGCTCAGCCCTTCTGCAGTGGCTGGGTTTTAATTGCTCTGTGTCACCTTTTGCTTTCTATCCCCAGGGCAGAAGTCACAGCAGTTTTAATGTAGGGTGCTTTTCTTCTGCAGTATTTGATGACCTCCTGGCAGAGGGGCTTTATTCCTCTGCCAGCACCTTTTTTGTGTCCTCAGCCTGCTGAGCACACGGGGCACCACCAGACCCAAGAAGGCCTCCACTCATGGGCTTTGTGTCTCACATTTGGGTCTCTCTCAGGGAGCTTACCCCCACTTTTCATACCCCAGTGTCACTGTCTTGGTTTGAACAGACAGGTGTCTGCTGAGGAAGGCAGGAGCCTCCCCTGAAACAGAGAATGTAAACCCCCTCCCTCTGGGTTATTATCATTTTGAAAATAAGGGGCTCTCAAGCAAAGATATGGGAGTAGGAATAACAGTTCTTTATTAGGGAAAAAATAAAAATACAGTTAAAATGCAGTAATATAAAACAACACTGACAAAGTCAGAACATAACCTGACACCCTCTGGGCCAGGGTGTTGGTGCAGTCCCATTCCATGGTGGCTGCTCCTCCTGCAGTGCCAGGTGTGGCTCTGTTGAAGCAGGGATCATGGAGAAGGGTGGAGTTTTCCTCTGAAGGACCAGGGGTGCTGTAGATGGGCCTGGTATTCCTCTGGGAATTCAGTGGAAAAGGCTGCTCTGGTGTTCCAAAGCTCTGATTATATCCAGGTAGGAATGCTCAGCTCCTCCCCCGGGTGGAGCATCTCCCAATGGGATGATGGAATTTTATCAGTGAGACTCAATGGCCCATTAACAGAAGATATCTCCCCAGAGGGAGGATTTGTTGTGGAAAAGATAAAGAAAACTGCCCAATTAACAGAAGATAACTGCCCCACCTCTACAGATGGCAATAGAATACACACCCCCAGCCACATCTTGCATTTCCAACCTAAGACAGTCACAGAGATCTCTGGTTGCCTGGGCTGACCCAGGGAAAGTGAGTGTTTTCTCAGAGCACTGAAAGTTGCTGCTCCTCACTGCCTGCACATGTGGATTGTCCCATGGGGAAGGGTAAGGAACAAGCTCAAGAGGGAGTTAGAGAGGTGCTTGCCCTTAAGGTAGAAAAGACATGGAAAGGGGGTATCACAAGGGTGGAGAACAGAGATTGAGAAGCCTGAGGGGAGAGAGGTGGAGGAGAGTTGCAGGCAGCAGCTCAGGTGGCTGCAGGATATGAAAATCCTCCCACTGCTCAGATTTGCCTAGCAACTCTTGGCTGACAGCATTGCTGGTGTTCTGCCATACAGATGCAGCTTCCATCTGATGGGGAATAGAGGAGAAGGGGGATGTAGGGACACATCCCAGCTCTGGGGAGATCTGTGCCCGGTACCTTGAGAAGAGGTTGCAGTGAAGGCACAGACCCCACGTTTGCCCTGTCTGCTCATGGTCCTGATATGGTGTCTGCCACCTTCCAAGGGATGGCTCCTTCACAATCCCACAGTGCTTGGAAGTGTGGGTGAAACAGGAGCCCAGCTTTATGTCCTGACAGGGTCCCTCACCCTGTGTACACAGGGACGTGGCAGTGCCATCTGCATATTCTCTAATTACAAACACCAACAGTGAAAACTACTTGCCATTAAAAAAGTGCTGGTGGAAATTAACTCTTTTAGCTTTTTTTTTTTCTTTTTTTTTTTTTTTTTTTTTTTTTTTAATCTCTGGTCACAGCAATGTTAAAATCCAGTTTTTGACCTGCTTACAAATCTTCAGCTCTTCTGAGAGAGTCTCAAAATATATATAAGACCCTCTCAGTTTTCTATTCCAATACAAGGGCACAAATCCCTCAGTTTTTGTGCCTCATTAGTAACAGGTTGTGTTGTTAAAGTAGTACAAGGTCCTCTGAGAGAATGAATTGTCCCCATGCAAGATAAGAACAAGTCCTGACTCACAGACAAATGTCCTTGGCAGCAATGGTGACAGTAAAGGGTGCTGACACCAGACCCTGGGGCTGGTCTTCAAAGACAGCTATGGGGGAGGTCTAAGAAAAAAAAGGAAAGGCAGCTGCTGGGAAAGGGAGGGGAAAATCTGAGATGTGTGACAAGGCCTGGGGTGGAGAGATGTCTCCTTGGGTGAGGAGGTGCAAAGGTTTGCAGGGGACCCTGGGCCAAGCAGTGCAGTTCACAACCAACAGGAGGTCACAGCAAGGGCTGATGTGTGTGGCTTTGAGTAGGATGAAAATATCCATGGGGTGTGCTGGAGAGGACTTGTACCCATAGTCTCTGTTTAGTCCTCTTGTCCCTCTTCAGTTGTGGTTCACTGGAGCTAACATGCCCCCACCACAGCTCCAGGCCCTTTTGGTTTCTCTTCTCTCCTTCCCCCTGGTCTGCTTTGCCTGGAGAGCTTTTCCTTCATCCTGCACTATGTGGAATTGAGCTCCTTGCTGTCACTGCCAGCCCCAGTGAAAGCCAGTACTATGTACACACCCAGTATTCAAGGCAAAACTCTTGTGAGCTTAAAAGGTGCACTGAGCTTCTCTTTCCTCTTTCCTCCTTTCACAGAAGTGTGATTCCTGTGGCACAGCAGGGCAGGGTTTGACAGGTCTCACCAGGAGGCAGCAGTTTTGAAAACATGCCAAGAATTCTGCAAGAGGACTCCTGGCACACCCACTCTGTCCTGAAGGCACTCACCCATTCTGTAGTATTTTGTACCAAGGACAGAATTTGTGTCCTGCAGGTGACAACCCAGTCAAGGGGGAGGGAGTAGAAGAGAGACATCTCAATTGAGCCCATCAGAGCCACCCAATCTCCCCTCCAGAACAGTCTCCATGTCTGAAAAGGGAAAGGAGCATCAAATATCAGTTTATTTCTCAGGAGCTTAGCAGCATATGCACTGAAAGGAATCATTTCAGACAAGTGTTCTTGTCTTCAAGTCATGTTTGCACTGCGCTCCCCCAAGTTGCTGAAACAAGCCAAAAAGCTAAAAAAAAAACCCCAAACTTACTATTATCCAGCAGAGTCCCTGTGCACCAGGTGAAGGACTTCCTTGGAGTGCACCATTGATTGCAAAATGCTCTCAGGAAAGCTTTGAAGCATGGCTGAATATTTTTGTCACAAGAATAAGGCAGGCTGAAATGTAAATCTGCCTGGTGAGAGTAATGCTCCCCCAGTGGTCAAGCCAAAGTTACACACACACACAGATTATTTTCTTAAAAAAAAATAACCACCCAAAAAGCCCCCAAACCACCCAGGAAGCTGAGAAAAACAGCCAAGAATTAGAAAAGCTTGTCTGGAAATTGGTTGAGAAAATGTGGCTTTAACCCAGGAATGAGGTGAAAGGACAAAACACGACCTGCTCAAGAAGAACCCCAAGAGCAGTGGGACTCATTTGAGGGCAGAAATCACAAGGCAGATGTTGGCAGATCCCAGGAGGGAGGGAGTTTTATAAATACATCGAGATTTAGTGTTCAGATAACTGTGGATTTCAAAGGGGTATCAGAATTCTGTCCTTAAGCATATACAGCAAGGCAGCCCAAACCCATATCTTATTTGTGGAAAACTGGCTAATCTTTGTCTTGCTTTATATTCTGACTGAAAAAGCATGAAAATGCAATTCCTGTGGTATTTATTTAAAAGAGACTTTTAAAAAGGCAACTTTGTAGTAAGTTTAATTTTTTGTTGTAACATTTCCTTTTACAGTGTTCCTAAGTACCACACCTTCAACCCACAATGTATTTCTGTCAAAATAACTCTAAATAATCTTACTAAACAAGGAAAACTTTTGAACTTTGTGATGTAGTCTCAGGGAACCTTATCCATGCTTTCCATCTGTAAGATTTGCAGCAATGAGTAATGTCATAATGACTTTGGCATCTATTGACATGGCAAATTTAGTAACAGTGAGCCTGCAAGATCTCTCTGTGCACTGCAGCTTTTTCTAGGAAATTGGCTCATTTGTGTTTCTCCATCTTCATGTAACAGGCAGGAAATATGAAAATTTGCTGGATTTTTTCTCTCCTTTCTTCTGTCCAGGGAACCAGACCCCCAGGATGATAACCTCCAGCACTGACCCAGTTTGAAGCACTTTGCAAAGCCACTGTACAAAAAACCTGGTTAAGGTAACTGAGTTAGCCTTCAGTTTGCCTTGTGTTTAAAAACCTTCTTCTGAAAGGGGCTAGAAACACAGTGGGAGTTCCTCAAGTTGTAAATCTATGTCACATCAAAGAAAAGAAAGAAATTATAAAAGATCCCTCTGAGCTGGCCTGCTCTCTGCTACTGAAACTAGACTACAGTTAGACTAGAACTGCTTTTTCATTTGAAATCTCACCATTTACATTGACTTTGCACTCATTATGTTCTGTGACTGTTCATAGTGCTCTGTGTGATAATGTTTTATGCCTGTTAATAATAACAAAACACAACAAATCCCCATCACCTGCTTTTCCAGGGAGGCAGAGTAACTTTTTCATGTAATGAAAATTACCGAGAAAAATACACAGTGCACTTTTCTAGAGTTTAAGACAGCAGGAAGATTTTCTCTTAGGATTTAGCTTTATCTGACAACCAAGCTGGTAATATTGAATCCTCCTGAAATCTGACATCAAAAATTCAAGACTAGTCAAGCACTAGTGTTGGTAATTGCTGAGAGGTGTGGGAGTTTGACATCTCCTTCACCTGAAAGTGCATCTGTAAAGTCACTGCTAATCTACAGGAGACTGAGGTCTGGGTTCCACTTTGAGACATTTTCCTCTTGCCTCTTCCTGTGAGACAGCTTGCACCCCCACTGGCCCATCCTTCCCTGTGATTTGTCTCTCTCCTTGTCTCCCTACAAACCAGCCTTTCAGAAGGATTTCTGCTCCTCCACCTGATGCTCCCTCTCCTCCCTCCTCTCAGGAGCCCTTTTCCTGGCTGAGCACTGAGATTTCTTCTTGCCTGAAAAGGTGGCTCAGGGAGCTGAAAGGCAGAGCTGCTGCTGGGAGCCAGACTGGATTATTCCTGCTGCTGCACTTGCCCATCAGCATCAGTAAGACTGATGGGAGATGCACAGCCCAGTAATCCCATGGCTGATGAGATTAAATTGTCTCTCCTTCCTTTCCTCAGCAAGGGCCTTCTCTGTATCCCTTTAATGCACAGCTCTTGAACACTCTTTATGATTGTAAGGCATTCCATCCCTTATCTGCAATTCAAGAAAAAAAAAAAAAAAAGAAAGAAAAAAAAGCAGAAACTGCTTTGCTGTTTTTTAATTGTTTAAACAATCTCTCATCAGTCAGATCTGGACTTGGTGCAACTCTTGCTCTGCTTGTGGGAGACTTTCCCACTCCACAGTAATTTCTTACCTTGATTATTTAATGTACTCTTTTTTTTTTTTTTTTTTTTCTTGTAATAGATTACATTATCCCAATCTGGGCATAAAAGAAAAATGCTCTTCCTCACAGGGCTAATTAGCAGCCATGCTTGGCTGTGCCCAGCAGAGCACACTTGCCTTTGTCTGCAGAAGTCTTAAAATAGTAGAGAAAGTGAAACTCCTTGTGTTAAAAAGCTGAAAATTTGCCATGTTGAATTCACTCCCCATCTGCCAAGAAAAGCTTAACAGGGATGTTTTTGAGTGCAGCTGGAAAAGGTGCCTGGCTGCCATTCATGGCTTTCTTCCATGGGTTTGCCAGTGGAGGGGCTGCTGGATGTGGGAATTGTGCAGGGGTTATCCAGCAGTGGCTCCAAGGTAGGACCCAGTGGAGGGGGCTGGTGTCTCCATCAGCAGAGATCTCCCATGGCACCACTTCTGCCCCTTCTTTGATGCTCTCACAAGAGAAGCAGCACTCATGGCAGTTTCTGTTAAAATGAACAAGATACCAGAACAAGCCATAAGAGAGGTTGAAAGCAGTTTGCTTGGAAAACAACCTCACTGGAATAGTGAAATTTGAGCCTTTATAAAGACACAATGGCCTCTGGGACAGCCCTCCACAGGTTGATACAGACAGACTTTATGTCACAACAGCAGCTTGAACTAAGGTCACATCTGAAACAACTGTGTTTACACCACATCTGTTATAATCCCCAGCCTCTAAAATGAAGTCTGATTGTTTTGCTTTTCTTTTTTCCAGTGTGCCACTGACAGGTCAGCTAACAGAACCCATGAGAGACAGAGTGCTTTAATACAGTGAGACCATTCTGATTGCTGCCACATCTCATTAATAACTCGTTGCCCTGCTATTGTGACTCCAATTTCACAGCTCCCATTTGCACTCCCTCTGGTTAATCACATCCATTTTTAGCTTGCTGATCTTAATTGGTCATTTATTATGGCTCTGTCTATTTGATGGACACTGATTCCATCTCATCACCAATGCTTCTACCCCACTGCCTCTCTGCCATCAACTGGCAAAACTAAAATCAATGAGAATCAAGTTTGAAGCTGGTTTGAAAACAGAGGCATTGCTCTAATTGATTCCCTTTAATTGTTAATTGTCTCAGCCTCCTGAAGCCAGTGCCTCCAGGCATTGGTACCACTTTGAGGCATGCACAAGGTTGTGCTGCCCCAGCCCTGGCAGGCAGCTGAGAGATCAGAGTGGCCCAGAGCTGCAGCCCCCCTGACCTGCAGCTCAGGAGCAGCAGAGCACCTGCCTGGCAGCTGTGCCATAAAAAGCAGAGCCTGCAAGGGGCTGGGCTGCCTGGAGAGAATAAAGAGCAGGGAGCTGTGCTGCTGACATTCCATGGGGAAACACAGCCTGTCCACACCAGAACCCAGGACAGGCTATCATTGACTGCAACAAATGCACTTGGGCCAGAAAAATGGCCATGGCCAGCAGCCCAGAGGGCACCAGGCTCTGCTACACCTGTGGGCATAAAAAGAATTGTCATGGCTGGGTGGCTACAGCTGTTGTGGTTTGAGGATGTGAGCAGAACAAGGCTTTGTTAGGACAGCCAGCATCTTCTGTTGGCCTGAGTGATGTTGCTGGGGTCAAGACCACTGATGAGCTCCTGCTGTGCACCTGCAGGTGGCCCTGGAGGCCACTTGCTTGTCCCCAACAAAGCTGCAGCAGAGGACAGCAGGCCATGGCCTGCATTAGTAGAGATGTCACTGCTCCTGTGTGCAGTGACACTGGGGTGACAGGGGCAAGGCTGGGTGTCCCTGTGCCACCACATGGGCTGCACTGGCTACAGGCAGCTGGGACATGGCTTGTGGCACTGTGGATTTGCTGCTCCAGCAGCTCCCCTGAGCTCAGAGGGATGGTGGCACAGAGCTGGGCCCCGTGTGGGGGGGGATGTACATCTCCTACAGGGCACCAGGACAGGAGGGGGCAAGGAGAAAGGAAGATCCTGCACTGGAAGAATGTTATGTAAACAAAATTTGAGTCCCCTAGCACTTCATGTGAGCTTTGCCCTCTGCCAAATAGGTGGTTGGTAAATGGCTACAAAATTTAGGTGTGATTTGCAAGACTCTTAGGTTTTGCTTTGTCTTCAGTGCTGCAAGAGTCCAAATTAGCAATTAATACCAGAATTATATCCATATATGAAAATGGCAATATCTAGGTGATGACATTAACTTGTCACTAGTAGACTATTTCCTGTGCCAAAAACAAAGGAACTGGGACCCATATTTACCATTGCAATATCCAGGCCTGAAACATTAAGGAGAATGGATGTAGCAATAAAGGCTGTTGGATTTTCCAAATCAGAGATGGAATTCAGTTCAATTACAGTTTCAGCTCCTTGCCCTTCCTGGAGATAGTCCACTGGGAAAACTAAAGAAATCAGAACTTCACCCCCATGCACAGAAAAATAGCTCCAACCAATGGTGAGCCTGCAAGACAGAGTGAAAAGGTTGGGGAGCCAGGAGGAGGGGAACAAAGCAGCCCCACAATGAGATGAGCTGGTAATATTTCTCTTTCAATAGCATTTGCAGGAGAGAGAGACTGAACAGGCTGAGAGGCTGACTCCTCTGATTCCCTGACCTCTCTCAGGGCATCAGAAATTTAATATCTTCCCCTCTGTACATCTTAAATTTTTATCTGAGCATTTTGCTGTTAGCATTTTTCCATGTTGACAGCTATATTTCTGGAACACTTCTAGCAGATACCTGAGCACTTTGGAAAAAACCCCCTGGCCACACAGCTCTTAAAATATATCCAACTTTTCTAACTAGTGGAACGCTTTGTTAACGTGGATGGAGAATTTCTTTAAAGAGCAGAGAAGGTGATAACAGTAATAGGGGAAAAAATCTTGGAATGTGCCTAGGTCAGACCATAATGATCTGATGAAATCTGACCCTGGATAAGACATGGAAATATCAGGTATTATACCTGGGGCTAATCACACTTATTATACCTTTCCTGTAGTTCTTCTTAAGAATGGAAAAAATGAGTGAACCTAGGTTACCTGACACTTAATTTCAAAGCATGCAGGGGAATCTATAGCAGCCTTCTTAAATGGCCTGATATATTACTCCTGTCAAAGGAGAAATTGCAATGCACAGGGGGCATCCATGCATAGGGAAGGCTATGCTCAGGGCTCAGGGCCTTTCAGAGCAGATATTTTTCAAATGCTCCTGGAGCGACTGGGAATGCATATTCCGTGGGAATGTATATTCTATGGAAAGTCAATTACATTTGCTTCCCACATCTTTTGGTCCCCCAGGAGCTGCCCTAAACTTCAGCAGTGTGGAACTTTATAGGCTGTGGCACATCCTCCAAGCAAGGTAGCTCCAATGTGTCAGCCTCACGGTCACAGGCACGAGGCACAGCCCTGCTGCCTCCAGCACGAGGTGGGCTTTTTTTTGTGCTCACCTGCCTCCATAGGCCTTGTTCCTCTCCTGGATGGAATGCAGGCTGGCAGTGGAAATCTGCTGAGACAGGTTTCAGGTGCCTTGCCCAGGAGGGAGCTCCCTGCCCCTCGCCGTGACAGACGGGGACCTGGAGGTGACTGCATGGGGCCACCACCAGCCACGTGCACCACTGATGGTGGCTGTGGTGTTCAGAACCTCACTGGAGCTGAGGAGGGAGAAACTGAGCTTCTCCCTTTGGCTGGGAGAAAGTGCAGCAGCCCGAGGAGCCGGGTGACCTATGGCTGCCTGGTAAACATTCCTGCACATCACAGCCTGTTTGCACACATTGGGCATGACTGTTTCCAATGAGATGCCATCTGGAATAAAGGCAACTTCAAGCATGTATTTGAGCATTCAGACACGTTTAGAAAGCAGACAGGAGCGTGGAAGTTAACATTCAGATATTTCCCAGGCTCATATACCTAGGAGCCAAATGCTCCAGCTAAACAGATTGTGCCCTATTAAATCAAAACAGTGCATTGACAAAAGCTTAGCCCACAAGTTGTCATCTAGGTCATGGTTACACAACAGAGTGTACAGGGGCTATGGATATTCTCCCTGCATTCTCAATAAAAACATGAATGCCTTCCTACCTTCCTCACCTAACCCCAGCCATATTCCTAGGAAAGAAGGATTTGTTTTGTAGGACAGACAGTGCAAGGAGGTGCCAGGCTCTCTGTCTGGAGTGGTCTTTTGCCCTGGGGTGCTTCTATGCTCACACAGGGCACCAAATGCAGATGGGGTTGATGCCTCAGGTTTTAGCTTTTATATTTTTCAGATTCTGTTCTGCTTTAGTGTGTAAGTCTAAGCTTCATATTAGGGGATAGTGAGCTCTCCCTACAGAGTAGGAAGACAAAACAATTCCTTCTCCAGCTGGGGACCAAGGACAGCAGATCCAGATCTCAGGCCCAAGAGCATAAACAACAGTGGATTGAAGAGAGAAAAACAAGAAGGATGGGACTGCATGGGCTAAAACTGTAATTGGACAATTAACTCCAATATGCAAATGGACCAGAACTTATAAAAGTGTGAGACCCCGTGACCAGTCAGGCATTTTGTGACCATTTTGGGTTGTGCTGCCCAAGGTGGAACTATTGAGGCCTCTTAATAAAGCCTTACTTTATTCTTTAGTTCTGTCTAGTCTCTGTTCTAGGTCAGCCTTCCCAAGGCATCAGTAGTATCCTGATGGATAGATGGATATATCCATCTATAATAATAATAATGGATAATAGATGGATACATCAGTATCCTGATGGATAGATAGATATATCTTAGAATAACCAAAAAAACCCTATGATAATCTATCAGCTCCTTGAAAACTGATAGGTGAATGTGCTGCTTTTGGCTGGGGTGGAGTTAACCCTCTCCTCAGTGGCTGGTGTGGGGCTGTGTTTTGGATTTGTGCTGAACACAGGGCTGATAAAAGAGAGATGTTTTTGTTACTGCTGAGTAGGGCTTGCACAGAGCCAAGGCCTTTTCTGCTGCTCACACTGGCCTTGATGGAATGGGGCAGGGGCTGGAGGTGCAGGGGAGGTTGAGAGGAGACACAGCCAGGAAAGGTGACCCCAACTGACCAGAGGGATATTCCAGACCATGTGACATCCTGCTCAGTGTATAAAGTGGGGGGAAGAAGGAGCAAGGGGAGCACGTGTGGAGTGATGGTGCCAAGTCACCATTATGTGTGATGGGGCCCTGCTCTCCTGGAGATGGCTGAACTTCTGCCTGCCCATTCTTTGTTTTGCTTTCCTTGTGTGCACAGCTATTAAGCTGTCTATTAAACTTCTCTATTAAACTGTCTTTATATCAAGCCATGAGTTTTCCAGCTTTTCCTCTTCTGATTCTCTCCCCAGTCCTGCTGGTGGGGGAGTGAGTGAGTGGCTGCGTGGGGCTTGGCTGTTAGCTGAGGTTAAACCACGACAGTGAGCTAAAGTCAAAATCTATTAACCAAATTCTCAGGTAGACTAAAGCCATTTTAAGTCACTATGGCAACAGAAAGGGCTTCATAATTACAGCAAATTATATTTATAGTCGCTTCAGGGAAATGTTCTCAGACCTCTCTTCTCCAGTTAATTGATGGGCATTTAACTTTAAATATTGAACACCATTGCAAAGACTACAATAGATCTTCCTTCTTTGTATACTCATAGCTGCCAGCTAAGCTGACATCTAGTTTTATTCTCTTCTGGATCCTTAGATATTTTTTCCTGTGCAGGTACATTTAAGCTACCTGGGAATGGACTTACTCTTTTTAGCAGATCCTTCAGAGCTGCCTGGTGTTTACAGGCAGCAAAACATTGCTGTGGTGCAAAAAAGGAAAAGGTGGCAGTCTTCAGAGAGAAAGGCTGAAGAACACAAGCTTTTCAAGGATACCTTGCATAGCAGAGGAACATGGTGTTGGTGTATTTATCCAAATTTATAATGTGCTTTCTTTCAAGGTATCTAAGCATTACATAATGGGTTTAAAACAAGAGCAGTGGGACTGTCATTTAAAGCTACTTAGATTTTGAAGGCTCAGCCTTACCCCGTCCCACTTTGGGGGAGACAAAGCAGTGCAGAGCACAGAGATGTAGAAGTGGCATTAAAAAATCAAGGAGCCACTTTTGAGTCATTTGCAGCCAGATGCTGCCCCTGGTTTGCCAAAGCCAGGTTGGCTTGGTGAATGCAGCACCAAGTGGTCACCCCTCAAGCCAGCCAAAAACATCTGCATCACTCATTTCCTCTGCACTGGTCTCAGGAATTTGCTCTCTGGTAAAGCAAGCCCCAAGTCCAATCCCAAACAGAAACATTAGGCTTTTCTTTCCCCATTCAGTGAAAAATCCTTTCAACATTTGCATCTCCTGAAGGCTCATGCACCACTCACCTCTCTCTCAATAACTGGAGAAAAAGAAACTCTCTTTCCTTGCAAAGTATCATCTCCAGCTGCTGGCCAAGTTTTATTGTCCTCCTCTGGATTTTATCCAGCTTTTCAGCAGCCTTTAAAGGAGCACAGGTTTGGGCCTGGCACACAATTTTCTCAGGGTCAGGCTCCTTGGCACAGCCAAAGGTGGCAATGTCCCTCTTCACCACTGCATCCCATCAATCCCCCTTTACCCTTGCTGGTCCTGTGTCCCTCCCTAACACAGGCATCTGGAAAAAAGACAATTTTTTTCCCCTTCTGAAAATGCTTACTGATCAAAACCACAGAGACCAACCAGAAAAAACAGAACATTCCTGTGCAACTGAGAATTTAAGCAAGAAGCAGCTGCCCCTCATCCCCATTCCTCCTCCTTTCTCCTTTCATGTAAACAAAGTTGTATGTGGTCCTTTGATGAATCTGAGTTTAATATAACTACAGCAAGGAATTATATTCTTCACAAAGAGAGATGTATTCTATAATCCACACCCCTTTACATTGTTTAGTTGGTAAAACCACAGCATGACTTTTGCCCATCCATGCCTTCAAGGCAGTTGAAAGAATTTGTGCAGGAAGGGGAATTGATCCTCCAGAAACAATGCTGAAATATTGTTTTTTCTTTCTGCTTCATAATTAAATTAAGCCTTGCAGCATTAGCATTTCCTGCATGGTGCATATTGTCTGTCCATCCCTAATTAAAATGTACTTCCTTAAATGGGATGTACTTACTGTGTAAGTTAACTAAGTGGCCCATCATTTTCATTATCTACTCTATTATACATTTATTATACATAGGTGTACCTAATTATATGTAGTTCCAGATAGGTTCCTGTTCATCTGAAGTTGTTATCAGCATTGATAACACCACTGATACTCATCACATAGCCAGGCTGTAATTATTTTAGCACATGGTCCTTGTGCTCTGTCCTAAACCCACTCTCACACCGAAGCCTTACAGGCTGCAGCATCACCCCCAGCTCAGCCTGTTTGAATTTTGGGGTTCAGGGGCCAAATGCCTTCCAGAAGCTTTAGCAGAAAAATATTACAGAGTTGAAAAACCTTCCTGAATAATAATAATAAAATTTTAAAAAAAAATTAAAAAAAACTCTGTTTGCCAGGTGTAGGTGCCTCTCCAAGCTCCCACAGCTGAGTGCAAAGACTCTGAGTGCTCTCTGTGGCTTTTGCCACAGTAATAAAACTGTGGCATTAATAAAAACTTTCAATGAGAGTAGAGGTTTTTTAGGGGATAATGAACTGCCCTGGAGGAACCTCTCTGTTCTCAGATGGAGATGGAGCTCACATTGCTTCCTTCCTCCTTGGCTTTCCTGGCAGAACGGGGCCTGTGACCCTTGGGATCCTAGAATCACAGAAGGGTTTGAGTTGGAAGGGAACTTTTAAATGCCATTCAGTCCAAGCCCTGCAAGGAGCAGGAATGTTTTCAACTCGATGTTGCAGTGAGTGTTGTGGCAGGAGTGTCCCCAGGAGTTTGCTGCAGGAAAGGCTCCAGCTTTGTCCTGCAACGCCACCATGCTTGAAATCACATCAAGAGGCATTTCTCTTTCATTCCATTTTTTCAGAAATTAATTTGCCAAGAACCAAGGGAAACAGTTACATCTAATATGGAGAGCCCCCAGGAAGTGGAGGAGCCTTGGGAAATGGGCTCATACTGGGTTTAAATTTCAGCTCTTCCTTGTGACCCTCTTTTGAAGTCAGTGCTGCTTTTTAGCCCCGTTCTTCTCTTCTGCTTCCCACCCTGCAGTGCAGCCCTGCTTGCAGCTGGCCTTACTTGGCTTCCCCGGGCAGGTGCTGTCAGGGTACCCCCAAGATTGAGAGCATCTTCTCCCTCAGCTGCACTGGCAACTCCCCCAGCCCCCCGAGCCCTGACGTGGTAATGTTGGCTTCACCAGAATGATTGAGAGGACTCTTCAATGGTCAAGTCCAGAAAGGTTTATCAAAGGAAGGGCTGAGGGTCCAAGTATGGTAATGGTGCTGGGGATCCAGGAATGCAGGAGCAACTAGGAGGACAACCTTAACCCAAGGAGGACCAGAGATGAAGAGCCCCAACCAAAGGCAGATACAGGGTATATAACAGTGGGAGGGTAGGAGGGGTCAGAGTATAACTTGACCAATGGGGAAAAGGGCTAGGGAGGAGTTGGAGTGGATTGACATAGCTTAAACCAATGGAGGAATCAGGTGGGAGGGATTGGTGGGAAAGGACCAATGGGGGAACAGATAACATGGATTTTTCCAGAAGGTGGGGGTGGGCAGTGGTTAAGATACATCACTTCATTTACATGGGAGAACAAAGGGCCATGGGTAATTGGTTTCTTTTCTCTCCACAACTTCAACAGCAGTAATTTCCCAAGGCATCCTGTCCTTGCTCTCTCCCTCATCAACTCCTACACCTGCTGATGGTGCAATGTCTTGTTCTCGCATGTGCTGTGTGGCCTAGATCAGCCTAAACCACCCTGAGGACGCAGAGTTTGCCCCATAGTTGCCACTTCTCTCTTTCTCCCCACAGTGTGGTGCCCCAGGAGCCTTGTGCTGCTGGGATGGTTCCATGGACCTTTTCTCTAGAGAAGGAAAAAGTTGTTTGGGGTCACAATCAAAAATGCAGAACTAACACAGAGGAAAGAATCAGAGTTCCACATCTGTTCTGCTGAGAACACTAATCAGTTTTAATATAAAGCATCAGTCATAGCCAAGCCCTGCTACATAAAATATCTCTGCATACAGCAACAATTCTTCAATCTTAATGAAGTCTTGCACAGGAAAGCTGTTCCTCTTCTGCCCAGCCAAGAGCAGGGAGGTGGAGATGAACTTTAGATCGCAAGCCCCAATAAATTGGACTTTTTGTACAGTCATCCTGCATCAGGCAGGTACGTGGCTGTAGCTAAGAGGCTTTCAGCAATTCCTGCAGATTTAGAAAGCCTAGAGAAAAGTCAATGGATTCCAACACAGATACTACTTCTCCCCCTGAATACATCCCTGGAAAATATTCTTTCTTGGATATTATTACAGTTGTGCCAAAGATGCATAATTGGGGGCTAAAATCCACTTTATGCTTGGTGCTATCCAGACATAGCAGAGATGGACCTGGAGACTGGGTCATTTTAGGAACTGTTGTAGCAGGATGCTGCCCAAGTAGAGCAAGGGCAGAAGGGCTGTAATTAATGCTAAAACAAAACATTTAGGGTTTTCTAGAGGGCACTCATATTCTGGGGGCTGAAGGACTCAGGCACAGAATCCATAAAGAGGAAGCCAAGGTTTTCCTACTTCTCCACTGCTCTTGCTTGTGCCAACTGCTGCATCTCCATCCCCATGGCAGGGATCTTCCCTGCCAGGAGCAGTGCTGGGGAGGGGCCCTGGAATTAGTGCAGTGGAATTTAGAGTTTCAGCTCTTTTCCACCAAGATGAAAGAGGCTGATGGGTCTTTATCACAATGAAATGGTGTTTTCAGCCTTCTTTATCATGGATAGGGCTTACACAGGAAAGTCCTGTGACAGGAAAGAACCTCTTCTGATCAGCCAGCTAAACTTCTTGGAAATGGCACACTGACACAAGGACTTGTCTGTACACTTTGTTTTTTTGTAAAGGGCATCTCAGAATGGTATGGCTTTTATGGGGAACATTTTTTTCTCATTTCCAATTGTAACTTCTCTTTTCATCAGCCCTGAAGTACTGAGGCAGCTGGACTAAATGATCCTTGTTGTTCCCTTCCAACTGAAATCTCTTCTCTTCTCTTCTCTTCTCTTCTCTTCTCTTCTCTTCTCTTCTCTTCTCTTCTCTTCTCTTCTCTTCTCTTCTCTTCCTCTTCTCATCTCTTTACAGTGATAAGACTTTTCAGATAGGAGAAATACTTCTGCTGCAAACACCCAGCCATGGCTCCTAGCTAGCACCTCATGGGCACCTGCAAGAATGGTAATTTTTCTTTAGTGAAGAAATTGGGTTAATATGACCTTTTATGAGGAAAAAGTGAGCATTAAAGAACTGTGATGAGAAATGTTTGCAGCGTGGTCAGGTCTGAAATGAGCAGAGCAGTGTGGGAGTCATGGCAAGTGAGTCTCTTCCATCAGTTTGAAACAGGGAAGGAAGAAGGAATAGGCAGCCCTGGATTCTCTCTGAGCTAAAGGAGTTATTGGTTCAGGTAGTATGATGGCCTAAATTAAAGAGATGATTCACCCCTCTCAGTTGTTTTAAAGTATCATTGGGGACTTTGATTCATTTTTGGAAATCAGATTAGCAGTTGTGCACCCCAGGGAGCAGGGTGAGCTGGAAGATGAATGGTGCTGAGAGATTCATGCACCAGCTGGAATGAACTCGGTGCAGAAAGAGGAAATAAAATCAGCAGTCATGAATACTGCTCAGCAAACAGCATCACATCCCTTCAGGCATTCTCACACCTTCAATGGGCACATTTTGTAAAGATCACTCAGGTGGAAAAAATTAACATTTTTTTTGTTCTCCACCCAAAGTCACAGTGACAAACTGAATTATCAGTCCTGGGGGCAGCAGGTGAAAAATCATCCTGATTCTTTTTCTGTCTTTGCTTTTGAAACCACCTGTTTCAAAACAATTGAAATTCTGTTTCCACTGGCTTGTGAGGAGCTTTAATGCTCCATTTGCCCTGAAAGAATGTGGCCTCTCTTCCTGTTGAAAGGAGCTGAGTGCATCTTCCCAAACTTAGCCCTTAACCACACTGCCATGGGGTAAAACTAGGGGAAAAAAAAAAAAGAAAGAAAAAGAAAAAGAAAAAAAAGAAAAAAAAAAGAAGAGTGCTATTTGAATACTGGTGGATCACTAAGGTTAATTATAATGCCTTTATGCACTGTTTTGGAAGGTACCAGAACATGACAAGCTATGGCACTGAGCTGTTTACACAGCAACACCATGTAATTGTTCAAAAAATACACAGTGCCAGGCTGTTCCACAAGAAGCTCTCCCTTTATTTAGCAATTGCTTTCAATAGCAATATTTTCTCTACTGCTAAGATCAACAGCTAATTTCTTCTTGCCCTCTTTGTCAGGAAATATTTCTGTCAATCTTCTTTCACCAAGTGTTTCACAAAGTCACATCTCTTCTCCAGTAGTGTTTTATTTGGAGGGTGATCAGTAAAAAAAATAAAAAATAAAAAATAAAAATAAATAAATAAA
>WBNO01015693.1:11144-27263 GCA_013400575.1 Peucedramus taeniatus | reverse complement strand
CCCCCCCCCCCCCCCCCCCCCAAAACAAAAAAATAGGGCAAAGAAGTACTATCCAATTCCTATTTATGATCCAAGACTGACCTTAGGTAAGTGGACTGAGAGAGGAAAAAATACCCACCTGTTCTGTTCCAGCAGGACTTGCTATTAAGATTTTTTGGATATCAGCTTTCATAGTCTCAAAAAAATAAAATAAAATAAAAAAATTAATTAAAAAAAAAAAAATGACCCTCTTCTGGGGTTGACTTTGCAGTTCTGTCAAGCTTTATTTGCAGCCAACTTCAGACTAATTCCCAGACTAAGAGGGAAGTAAAGCTCAGCTGCTGGAGTGGATGACACAAGGCTTGAGGCTGTGACTTTAGGCTGATTTTAAGAGGGTGTGGATGCAGCTGGAACGTGCCTGCTCTGTCAGGATCCTTCCAGCCCAGGTACTGACCCTGCTCCTTGCTTGTGCTTCATATTGCCCCAAAGGCAGGCAGCAACAGCAGCTCCCACAGAAATCCTGGTCCCCTTACCTGGGGGACAGACACCAAAGGAAGGGAAAGCTCACTGAAGCAGCCAGGAACTGGCAGGGCTGGTTTTATTCCTGACCTCCCAACCAAGAAGGGTAAGGTGGGAACAACATCTTTCCATGAATTCAGGCAGCACTGAATATATTGAAGGAATTGCACAGCATTCATGGCTTCTGTCAGCTGGGAAAGGGGTTGGATTCATGCAGCAAATTATTCAGCAGAAATTGTTTGCCAGACTCTCATTATGAGCTCTAAAGAACAGAGGAGTTGATACATCAGATACAATTAACTTCATGTTATAAAACCCTTTTGGGATGTAAACACTGAACCTGCTGTATTGTAAGGGCCTGGCTGCTCATGATTTTCACAGGAGCCTATATCTATTCCTCCTGTGTGTCTGCAGGGAGAAAAGCCCTTTAAAACCTGGGAGATATTGGCCACTCTGTGTCTGAGGAACAGAGCAACACCCCAGACCAGTGCAAGCAGAATCCAGATGTGACATTTGAGTATGACTAAGCATCCCTCAAAGCAGTCAGATATCAAGCTCCCAAGCATTAACACTGAAGAGGATTTTCAATTGTGTTGCAGCCAGCAGGATTTTGCTGAAGGCAAAACTAGACCAACACCTGTCTGCTTTTTGAATCAGACCCCCAATTACAAGGTCTTTACCCAGTGCAGTTAATAAATCTCTTCAGGACAAGACACTTGCATTCTGCTCACCACAACACGGGGTCTGTGGCCAGAGCAGCAGCCCACAATCTGTGGGGTGCAGAAAGTGCAATTGTTCATAAAAAAAAAAAAAAAAAAAAAAGTTCATAAAAATGGGAAAGCAGCAAAGCAGCTCCAGTTGACACCAAAATGTCCTGTGGAGTCTGGGCTGTTTCAGATTGCTCACAAGAGCTCAGAAAATCTTACTCTTGCCTTTTTTAATGCACTATGTTGGACTTTTAATGCAAATTTATATTCTTGTCAACTTCTATTTTTTAGTCATTTTCCAGCTAAACTTCATTGGCCAATGTGAAATGTATTTTTAACTTGTAGGGACCTCAGTCAAAAACAAGAATAGCAATGGAAATTGTTTCATTTTCTTAACAGCCAGGGAAATAAACATCAATTAGTTGCACTGCTCTGCACAGAAGCAATAGGAGAATAAAGAGAGATGAGTCCTGCATCTGAGTGGAAAGCATTTCTTGAAGCAATTTGGAAGGTGGAGTTCATCATAAGTGCTCAGAGGCCAACACTGTGTGTTCCTAACCAAAATATATGTTGGGCTTTTTCAGTATCTATTGCTATCATTTATTCAGAAGGAAGTTTTTAGTGCTTTTAAGGTAAATGCTGATTTTAGAGTAATTCCATTTGAATGACCAAACCCAAAATGCTGTTTGCATTAGCAACTAGCAAAAGAGAGACTCAGATCACTGCCATAATTCCCTGAACTCTCACACAAAGGACACTTAATAACATATCACTTCCTGAGACAGAAAAGAAAAGAGCATTAAAGGAAAGAAAACCGAGGGGCATCCTGCTGAGATAAGCATCATTCCTCTCAGATTTGCTTTCTTCCTTCCAGAGCAGCAGCTCTGATGGTGACCATTAGAATAACCAGAGGAAGTTTAGCTGCCCAGCCTGTTAATGGCAGGGATAGATTTGCTTCACATCTACACACATTGCAAAGAGGGGCAAATGTTTTGTAAAACACTACTTATAACTACTGGTAATACACAGCCATCATTTTGTGCTGCCAGTGCAGGGCTGGTACAAGAAATAGCTGAGATTTTGGCTGTGGTGTGCCTGCTTAGGAAAAGGAAGGTTCCAAAAGGTATCACTGTGCTCTCTCAAATGTCAGAAGTGCCCAACATAAGCAATTCACATCAAAATAAGGAGTGGAGGGCCAAGCTAAAATAGGAGGAGGTCAGGGTGCATCCCCAAGCTCTAATGTGATTTAGAAATAGTATCAGTGGTTAAGAAGCATCCATTTCATGCAGCTTTTACACATGCAAACTTGTGATCACAGAAGCAAAAAGACCACACAATTGTCAAACTTGAATTATTCACATCAAGTGGAAGGCAGGGAACTGTCTCCCTGTATTGGGCAGGCTGAATAAGCAACTGGGGTTTTCATTTCTCTCAGGGACCAAAGTTCTCTTGCCAAGGAGCTCCTGTGGTTGTGCACGAGGGCTGGTGAATGTTTGGGCAGATATTGAAAAAAAGGCAGAAGTGGAAGCACTGAAATCCACATCAAGAGGCAGGAGTAGTTTTGGAGCAGGGTCAAAGTGAATGAAAAAGAGAAAGGCTCTGTGATTGCTGGAGAAGTTGAGAGTAGAGAATGTCAAGAATTAAGCTTTCCTCCTAAACCTCACTGAGATACCCTTTTCCCCGTGGGAAGTCACTGTGATACTTTTAAACAGAGATAAGAGGGCAGGGCCATGGAAATTTGGTGACTTGCAAGGAGATACTTGGTGGTGGCGGCTTTTCCTGGGCCTCCTCCTCTCATGATGGCTCAGCTAAATTTAAATTGAGTGCAAGCCTGTACCAGGGTCAGGCAAATGAGCAAGGGAGCAGATCCCACCATCCCCTCAGAGGTGCCTGGTGTCAGGCACATGTTGAAATCAGGAGGAGGTTTGCTTTAACATCTGCAGTAGTTAACTGGCACTGCTAATTGAATCTGAAGGGGTGTTTTGTTTTTAATTCAGCTAAAATTAGCACAGAGATTTGCAGGAGAAAGCTGTTGCTTGGCCTTAACAAGTGGGAGGTGCTGTAAGAACTGGAGTGCAGGTGAGACAGTGGCTGTGAGTTAGTGGGTGTCCCAGGAACCTCACAGGTTCCCTTGCAGGATTTGAGGTCCAGAACTTTGCTCCTCAGTATTTGTAATTCACTGAGTGGAGTTTCTATCCACATCTGCTTCAACCTGCCCATCAGGCTTGTGCCCTGCTACAATGAAAGTGGAAGTTTTAAACCATAGTTCAAACAGGCTTCCAGCCATTCCCAGCCTGTCCTAGGGGAAATAACCATGGGAGATGAGATCTGTAGGGATTTTTGCCCAGGATAAATTGTGCCTCAAGAAAATGCATAACAGGAAAAAGCATTAAAGGAAAATGTTTGCCCCTGTAAAAATCAAGTACCCATGATTTAGCAGGTAATATATTTAATGCTGCCTGTGTGAACTTCATTGTACTCTCCCTCACCCCATAAGAGTGGCTGATTGCAATGTCATCAACTGCTTTTTTTCTACAGTGCTTATGTCTCTCTTACAGAGGAAATTTGATTTTCTAACTGCATAATATTTAACTATAATATATTGTTAATGTGAATTCCTTCTAAGCAGCCTGGATGGCAAAAGCTGAGAATTTGAAAGTGGCTGTGTAATGGTATTTGGGATGCTTGAACTGCAAAGGTTTGTGTGCTGCTTAATTTTCTCTGCATGTAGCAGAACACAGGAAGAAGTATTTGCAGCATGGAGTACAGAGTGTTATTAAGAGAGAAAGAGAGGAATAATTCTAGACTGGGGTGTGTTTAAATCAGTGCTTTCAGGAAGGGAATCTGCAAGGGGTAGCCAGAACATGGCACTGCATCAGGATGTTCCATGCACATTTCATCCAGAGCCCACTGCAGGATGGGTGCCCACGAGAGAGGAGGGTCTGGCAGTGCCAGTGCAGGCAGCTCCTTCCACCTCCTGCTCCAAGCCCTGGGAGCTCCTGTGCTCCCAAACCACCAGCACTGGGGCCTCTGAGAGGTGGGGATGTCAAGGTGCATGTATTGAAGCACTGAGTGAAGAGGAAATAGAAACTGTTTGAGGGTTGCTAAATCTGAAGTTAAAGAATGGCAGCAGAGGCAGCCACAGTCACGAATCTCTCTTTGGACTGGGCCAAAGCACTTCAATCCAAAGTAGTCCCTCCACGTGGAGTGCACTATAAATATCCCCTAATTGCCTTTAACATGAAAGAAGAGGGACTTGTGGTGATCCATCTGCAAAAGCAAAGAATCCTGTTTGGCTCTGTGGAAAAAGCAGCTGGGAAATGCAGAGGAAGAGGAGCTGGTGCTGCTGTCAGTCCCTGCTGTGAGCCTTCCACCCAGCACTGTGAACTTCCAGGCTGGATTGCCTCATCACAGCACTGCAGGAGTAGGCCAGGTCCAAGGAGGGCAAATCCTTCAGGTCCCACTTCTAACTGGAGCTGTTTGATGTTAAACTGAAAAGAAAAAAAATCTGTGTTAAAAGGAAGATTAAAATGACCCCACCACCCTTCTGCCAGAGGAGGCAGCGCTATGGAATATTTTTAGGTTTTTGAAATTTAATGGTTTGCACTTCATGATTTTCTGTGGAGAAGAGAGTGAAATGGGGGAAAAAAAAATCTTCCTTAGGCTTTCATTCTCCTGTGTCATAGCAAGCCTCTTCCCATCCTTTGCATCACAGAATACAGAATAATGTAGGTTGGCTCGGAGGAGTTCAAGTCTGACTCCCTGCTCCAAGCAGGTCCAATTACAGGGGTTTGCTCAGGGCCATGTTCAGCTGAGGTTTGAGTATCTGCAGGGGTGGCAATCCCACAGTCACTCTGGTCCCTGTCCCAGCACATATTGTGAAAAATCCATTGCCCTATTAAATGGAAAGTCACAGAAATAAAGATTTTTGACCGTGGCATTTTCCCATAAAAATATTGAATCCATATTTTCTCCCCTGATGTCAGAATATTGAAAACATAATCAAGAAATAATAGCAGAGGCAATAAAATATTCCAAAATGAAGTGCAAAACATTTTCACTGTGTGTTTTTTGTCAGAACCACACAGTTCTCACAAGGCTTTTTCCAGCTTTGACAGAAAGGCATGTTCTTAGGGTTTGTTGCCTGGTCTAAATCTTCCCAGTCAGCTCTAACCAGAACTTTGGATAATGTTTCTGTGTGATGGGGTCCTGGAACAGAGCCCAGAGCCCTCCTCCTCTCTCAGGCTCTGGAATAAGAGCTGGTGATGACACGTTTGATTCTTTAACCCCTGACTGGCTTCTCTGCCATTGGAAAGTCTCTAACCCAAACACACTGCTCTGGGAACCCCAAAACTGGGAGTTTGCTCCATGCACTGTGGTTTTCTTTGTTTTGGCAGGCACACTTTGATGTGCAATGCTGCTGCTCATCTGGCATTGCTCTCTTCTTCAATTCTCACACACTTCGATTTTAGTGACCGGATGAAGTTTTCTGTTTTGCTTTCGTTGTTTGCAGGTCTTTCAAAGGGTCTTGGTATTGATTAAAAGATGGGTAAACTACTTCAGAGGCTTCCTAAAGAGCTAAACACATGTTTTAAGCACTCATCTCCCATCAGCACTCATGTGTGGTCCTCACATTTCCCTGAACATAATTCCTTCGTTCAGGATTTTATCCTGAGAAGCTGAAAAGGCAGAGAGAGCCCCAGAGATGGGAAAAAAACCCTTATCTCATTTGCTTCTCCTGTGTTTTGCTCATGTGGAATGTGTTAGGAATTGTTAACTGAAGTGATCAGCCTTGACTGGGCTCTGGTGTGAGCTGTGTTCAATCACTGACCAATGGTCACACAAGCTGTGTCAGAGACTCTGGAAAGAGTCACAAGTTTTCATTATTATCTGTTTAGCCTTCTGTAAGTATCCTTCTCTATTCTTTAATATACTTTTAGTATAGTTTTCTTTAACATAATATAATATCATATAATAATAAAACAGCCTTCTGATCACATGGAGTCAGAGCATCATCCTTCCCTGCCACGAAGGGTCAAAGTTTCTTACAACACTGGTGGAGTTCTGTGGTGAAACCACTGTGGCACATCTGAGCCCAGCTGTGCAGAGAACTCCTCAGAGGCTGAGGAGAAGGAAGATGCCTCACCTGGGCCATTTGCAGGTTGTCCCTGTGTGGAAATGGTTTTTTGATCACAGGAAGAGCAAATCACGATGTCAAGGACTCTGACCTTCCTTTGGTCACTGATGTAAGCCTGCCCAAAAGTTCTCTTATGCAGGGCAGAAGTATAAATACCATAAAAATGCCACCATAAAAGCACCACCATATAAATTGTATACCTCACCATTTATCTCCTCCTAATTTGGCAAGATTTAATACAGCAAGATGTCAGCTGGAGGAACCCACAGGAAGGGCAGCCTGAGAGCTGCTTTTAGAGGCAGGGCAATCTCCCAGCCCTCTGCATTCAGAACTTCTGAGCCTTGCCCCTGAAGGTTGGGTTATTTAAATCCTTACACAGATAGAGAAGCCTTCTGTTCTGCCTCCTGGCACTCATTTCACAGTTTCAAGCCTTTTCACTCCATTGCATTAAAGAAGAAGGAAAAGGAGGAGAAGGAGAAGTGAGAAGGAGAATAGCACAAGCTGAGATTCTGGTCCTGCACAGAATCCATTTATTTCTGCACGTGAATATATGTATGTATGCACATATATAAACAAATATACATATTTGTATACAAATATAGGTACAAAAATATAAGTATAGGTAGGTATAAATAAAAATACATATATATATATATACATACATATGACTTATTTCCAAGAACAACTGTCCTTTTTTAAAGCTGCTCTGTTTCCACAGAGCTCTGCTCCTGTACAATTCCAGCACCTGACTTTCTAAGCACAGATGTCTGCTTTATAGATGAAGGAGCTGGCTCGACCACAGGTTTTGTCCTGCAGCTGAGAATAAACCTACTTTTTCCAAGTTGTCTCCCAGGGCATTTTTCTGCTACTCTGCTCTGCCTCCTGGTGTGCTCTTGCTCTGACTTGAATGAACACAATGACACCAGCATTCCTCTAGGTGGGAAGCAGCCTTGCTGAGGGCTATCAGCCCCAGGGCTCTTGTTTAGATAGAGACACAAGAGCAAACAGATCAAGTTTTCCCATCTTTTCTCCTTCATGGCACTGGCATTTGGTCAGGGCACAGCATCCTAGGCCATTCCTGTGCACATCTTTTTTTTACCCATATTGATTTTTCTACCAACAATAAAAAGAATGCATCACCTAATGGCTTTACCACTTTTGTGTTATGCAGTCATTAATTTTTTTTTTCTAATATATGAAAAATGAGCAATCTGTTCAGGTGAGTTGGTTTTTAATGGCTTTCTGCATTTGTCAGGCACAAGTCCCTGGAGAGAAAGAGCTCACAGCTGGCAGATTCAGCTGTTCATGCCATTGGTAACCAAGGAAGCTGCAGGTCATCTCCTATTAAACATTTATGAGGCTACACAAATGAGAAGAGCACAAAGTAGCAGAGGTCCAGAGTATCTCTAGGAATAAACATAATTAACATAATTTATACCTGAGGTCCAGCTGGTAAGGAGACCTGGACTGACTCTGAGTGTGGAGGGTGTAGCTGAAAAGGGGCTCCAGTCCCAGCTCAGGTGCTGCAGGAGAGGCTCCAGAGTGGCTCCTGGGGGGTCTGACAGGGAAGTTTCCTTAACATGAGAATGGCTCCAAGAAGCCTCTGGCCCCTGACCCACAGCTGGGCTGGTGCCAGTGATGCCTTGGGAAGGCTGACCTAGAACAGAGACTAGACAGAACTAAAGAATAAAGTAGGGATTTATTAAAAGGTTTCAAATAGATTCACCTTGGGCAGCACAACCCAAAATGGTCACAAAATGGACAACAGGTCATGGGGTCTCACACTTTTATAAGTTCTTGTCCTTTTGCATATTGGAGTTAATTGTCCAATTACAGCTTTAGGTTATGAAGTCCCATCCTTCTTGTTTTCTCTCTTCAATCCACTGTTGTTTATGCTCTTGGGCCTGAGATCTGGATCTGCTGTCCTTGGTTCCCAGCTAGAGAAGGAATTGTTTTGTCTCCCTACTCTGTGAAGAGAGCTCACCATCCCCTAATATGAAGCTTAGACTTACACACTAAAGCAGAACAGAATCTGAATAATATAAAAGCTAAAACCTCAGGCATCACCAACACTAGATCATGCCTTTGCCTGTGTCCTGGCAGCCTCCATGGCTGGCAGTCCCCATTTCTGTGGAGATCTGGGCTATGCCACCCTCCCAGGAAGATGCCAAACTGATCATCCCAAACACAAGAGCTGGCACCTTGGTCAGCTCCTGCTGTCAGAAGAGGCATTTCTCCCCAGGGGCTAAATGGGCAGAGGCAGTGGAGAGCACACAGGACTGTGGCAAAACTCAGGGTGAGGCAGTGTAAAATGGGAGGACAAAGCTGATTTTAAACCATTTCTGGTTTCTGGAAAGACACATTTCTGTTGCTCTCCCATTCTTCAACATTCACAAGCATTTAGACATGGCTGTCCAGGGCTCCTTGTAGTGACACAGAAGATTAGAAACAACAGATTCCAAGTCTCCTGATAGCACCCATGACACTATGTGACTGTTACTTTACAACCCAACCCAGACCTCAGTTGGTTTCAGCAACCGAGGGAGAAGTCCCACCACTGGTGTTCCAGCACCAAGGTGCACCCTGCAGTCCTCACAGTTCCACCTGCTGCCAGCTCCCAGGAATGATCTGTGCTCCATTCTGGATGGCACAGCTGCTCTCTTGACTTGCTGCATATCTGCCATTCCTTCACTTGTGCCCTGCTGCTTCTTCTGGCCCTTCCACATATGTGCTCTCCTGCAGGAAACTTTCAATTCCCTTTGCAAACCCCTTCAGGCCTGGAATGTTTCACTTATTGGACAAGACGAATCATCTCTTATTAAAAAAATTTAAAAAAAAACCAAACCCAAGAGAGTCAGAGACAGTTAAATTAGTGCATGAATCCAGCTGACCTGCAGGAATTTGTATGAGTGGTGATCCTACAGACTGTCACTAGCCAGCTCCTCTCCTTGTTGGTGTCTGTTGCACACCTGGAGGAAAATTTCTATGAGTCATAGGCAGAGCAAAGAAAACAAGATTTCTGCACTGGGCATGAGGGATGATGTGGGAAACCAGGACATCTCTCTGGTGGCTTTGGATGGGCTGAGCCCTGGGCAGGGGGCTCAGAGAACTTGGCACAGAGCCCAAGACCCCTCTGCCCTCCATCTCGAGCCATGGAAACAGTTACCAACTTTGTGTGAGGAGTTAAAAACCAGGGAAAGTAGAATAGAATGAGTAGCTTATCACTGAGTAGAGAAATAGAATGTTAGGATTCATATGAGGAGTGTACAGGGGGGTCAAGATGGAGGAATCTGGGCCTGTACTGCCCTCCTTCCTTCTTCTTCATCGTCTCCATCATCTTGGTGATGTTGGCACTTTTGGATTGGTCTAGAGTAGAAACTGACTGTCTAACATAGGTGATGGGTATTGGGGAATAACTGTAAATAAGTCTACATAGTTTACAGTATAAAAAGATACCACTGCCCTGAGGGTGGGCAGTGTGCCTTGAGCTGACCTGCTGAGAGCATCTGGGCTGGGCAGGGAGAACATGTTATAGATAAGAAATAATGAACAACCTTGAGAACCAATCCAAGGAACTCCAGCTCTTTCTTCAACCATCTGGCTGTGAAAAGGGACTCTTGGGAGAGTCCTAATCAGGGAATCCCAAGAAGATGAGAACAACTTGCTGTTCCTTTGTGGAGCTGATGTGCTCTTTGTCACTTCAGGAGTGCCATGGAAATCCAGGTCCTGGGCTTGTGCAGGGTGGTGGCTCAGGGGACAATCCAGGCTTCTCTTGGTTTTTCTCTGTGCTGTCACCTGCTGCAGGAACAGTGCTGGGAGAAAGCAGAAGATGAAGAACTCCCAGATGAGATGAAGAACTCCCAGCATCACTTCCAAGGTGTCTGTTGTGAACTTTGGAGCCTGCACTGTGCTGCTGGCTCACACTGCACTAGGGGGTTCACAGCCCCTCTGCCTGTCCTTGGCTCTTCTTCTCTCCACAGGACTGATTAGGGACACCTTCTCATTCTTAATCTCCTTTCAGGTCATAATGTTAGATCTGCCCTGACAAAGGTTTGGCTGGCCTCAGTTTTTTGCTGGTTTGGTTTTTTCTCCAAGCCATCTCTCCTTTTTTTTTTTTTTTTTTTTTTTTTTTTTTTTAAAAAAAAAAAAAAAAAAGACAAGCAAAATCAGGTTATTATGAAGGAAAACTGTGCCCAGAAGGCAAAATGCTTCAATAAAAGAAAAAAGGGAGAGAAAAATACTGTTCTTTTTAGTCTGGCAGAAGCCAGGAAGAGCTGCAAGTCTCCTGGGAGGTCTTGTTACTGAAGATCAAAGAGGCTCAGAGAAGAATTGCCTGGTTTGGAAAAAATCTCCAGAAAGCTCTTAGCTCCATCCACAAGCCACTTCCCAACCAGCAATTCAGCCAGTTAAAAATCTTGTGAGCCTCCTTCAAAGCAGTGATCTAAAAACTGCAGAGTGTAAAGTGGGATTTTATGGCCCCATGTATATTCACAAACACATTTATGCCCTGAGCAGGTTGTGATTCCCAGGGCTCTTGCAAGGCAGGGACAGAAGCACCCAGGGAAAGAACAGGGTGGGCTGGGAGCATCCCCAGCATTTCCTCACACGTGAGCTACAGCAACCTGAGCAAAGAGTCAACAAGCAGAACAACCCCATAGCAAGAATATTCATCAAGAGAAGGAGCAAATAGACCTGGCCACTATTGCTGAGCAAGTTAAGGCAAGGTTTCCCCAGCACACAGGTGCTTATTTCTTTTTCAGCATAATTCTGCAATAAAAGCTCTCTTTCCCCTAGGCATTAGTGGCAGATGACAAGCCATAAGCATAATTGCACAGCTAAGATATTGCTCTTGCTGCAGCTAATGGTTTCTTTCCTCAATAAATGATACAGGCAAGAATGTTTGCACTTGGTCCTTCAAGTACTCTGAAAATCTGAAAAGACTGAAGCGTTTCCTGAGCTCAAAATAGAGTAATGTATGCACAAATTATATTCAGAACATTGGTACTTTATTCTGAATGAGGCAACAAATAGAGGGCAGACCAAGTACCCACCAGCCTGATCAAGTGCTCAGCAGAAAGTGCTGCTGACTGTATTTGTAATGCATGGCAGTCACTACATCGCTACAGTCAAAATATTTGACTTTGTTTATAGATGTCTAAAACAGCGCTGAAATTTATCTTTCCCAAGTGCCTGTGCTTCTTCCAAGCAAAGATAAACAAATGCTCCTCGCAGTGTTCTCAGATCTCTGAGTGCTTCAGGTTGTCTCAACTCATCACGATACCCAAAGTCACTTTGAGCAGCAGAAGACTCCCGGGGCAAGTTCTCAGAAGAAAACTGTCAGCATGCTGCCCTTCCCCACCTGACAGCCAGAGCCAAAAATGAGCTGCAGCTCACTGCAGGTTGTACCTGGGGAGGAGCTACGACTCTTGGCTTGGAGAGCAGCTGAAGTGACCCGAGGCACAGACAGGGGACAACTGTGCTGTCCCAAGGAAGGCGTGCCTTGCACTGGCATGTACCACCGGCCTCCTTGCACCTGAGTAATCAATCAACTGGTTCTTTGCTAATTGAGGGCTGGGGAGCTGTGTCCATTCCTCATGGAGGGGATGGAGATCTGCTGGAGAGAGCCCCAGGGAAAGTGTGAGGTGGTTCCAGCTCTGAGACCTGGGAAGGGTGAGCTGTGACAGGGAGTGAAAAGGAGGGGTTGGCTTTATTTAACCCATCCTGGAAATTGCCTTCTCTGTCACCAGAAGGACTGGGCTTGCAGCCTGCTCAGGTGGCTGCATACTGGTGATAAGCATAAATATTTAACATTTCATGTTAATGAAGCAGACTCCCATGTGCCCCAAAGATAATAGCTGGCGAGCTGTCACTCGCAGCATTTGAGGTGTGAACAGCTGCATTTTCCCCTGCAGCAATTTCCCTCACTGAGAATACTGATATTATTAAAGTTTGCCCAGAAAGCCTTTCAGCAGCTCATTAAACACAGCTGTGTATTCTGTGTAGCATTAAAGCAATTCACTTAGTAATTAACTAAATGTATGAGAAGACATTTTAACTAATATTGCTTTCCTCATGAGAGTGGTTTTCATTCATCTCAATCCAGTGCCCTCCCAGCTGACAGCATGGCAGGGGGGATCAACTTCCAGACAGGATGGGGACATGTTGCCTCTGAAGCCATGGCATGGCCCTGGCAGACTTTTCCATCTGAGCATCTCAGGTCCTCCTGCAAATCAAGCATCTGCTCTGGACTTGCCACCCTTCTCTCTCCTGTCTCCATCCTACTCCTCCCAAACAGCAATCTTAGGATTTCTCCACATTTTGCTCTCCCCTTTTGGACTTCTGTGTTTCTCCTCCTGTGCCCATAGGTACCAAGGAGTTCCTCCCTTTGTGCTGCTGCTTCTCTCTTCATCAAGGGCCATTTGCAGCCCTGTGGGTTGACCCTTGTTCCACAGTGGCTCTTCCAGGTACCTTATCTGCAGAGCATCAAAGCCATCATTTCACTTCTGCTGTTCATAAATGCTGGTATGATTTTGTTTTTCCTAACAATTAATATAACATATGGCATCCACTGAAAAAATTAAGTACTTTATTACATCATAATGTCCAATGTTACTAAAGATATATGAGACACCCCTTAAATTTAAAAGGGACACACATCCCAACCTCAAGACAGAACTGAGTATAATAATATGAACATAGTTTTTAGCAGCTTTCCTGTATGTTGCTTTGTAACCAGAGAATGGAAGTTAATTGGCATAAATCTTATTTTGGAATAAACCTTATTTTGGAATACTTTGGCCTTGTCCTAGAGTCATTCAAAAAGTTTTGTTTTCTCCACTTCCACCAGTGCATGATGTTTGTAAGGGAGATGGAAAACTCCTGAATCAATCCACTTTTCCTAACAAATAGTTTGCCATAGACTGGAACCTCTTTGCCTTGTTAGTACAATGCAGGCTGCAAAGCTCAGTGTTAGACAGAAAACAGAGCAGGATGAGAAATTTGCCTCATCTTCTGAGCATTTACTGTAAATCTACTGCAAGGCTTCCCTTCCTGGGCTGGGGAATGGTGTTCTGGGTGTTGGTGATGAGCTGTGATGGGATCCCACAAGAGGTCCCCATTGTCACTGCTTGCAGTGCTGCTGAGCAGGGATCTGGGAGCGTGCTGGTCATTATCTGCTCGGGCACTTGCAGCACCAGGCTGGCAGAGAAGTCCCAGACATCACACTCTGAGTCAAAGTCTGACACCCACAAATGAACGGGGCACTCACAGGATTTCCACTTCTTCTGCCACTCAGCTAATTTAATTGTGATGTAGTCAACAGGGAGCAGTTAAACTGGACATATTAATAAACATTTTTTTTCTTTTTCTTGCAGGGTCCCCAAGGTATTATTTTTCCCTCTTGCTCAATGGTGCTGTGTAACTATGGAAACCTCCAAACTCTCTTCACTCAAGCTTGCAGGGGGCAGGGGGAAGCAGAGGCAGAGAAAAAGGAGAAGAGATGTTATTTCTTTGGCAGATTTCTTACAACTCCTAGATCCCACAAAAACAAGACACTCATTCTCTTAGGGGAAGGTATTTCTCTTGCTCTGTGAAATCTAATGCTAATTTGAACACAGACAAATTTTCCATCTCGGTCTTTATGTCCTGGATTTTTCCATTCATCTGGCTGAGCTTGGGGCTCAATTGCCTGGATGCTGCCCAACTCATCATCCACATAGGAAGGAAACAGAGGGAAGAGAATCAGGAAAGCCATGGAGAACTGCAGAGGCTCCTCCAGCTTTCCTGGGAGACTCAAAGCAGAGAAACAGGAATCAGTTTCCTGCTCATCCTCTTAGCCAATACATCCCTTTGTGCATTCTTGTTTTCATGGAGCTTTTGGTCTTGCCCTGCCCTGGGAGAGTGACAGTGGTGGGGACTGTGCAGTCCCTGCCTGTCCTGGGGCAAAGGGGGGGCTGGGAGAAGGTGAGGGTGACAGGATGGGCAGAACTTCTGTCCCATGCCAGGGGGAATCTGCCCCTGGAGGACTGACCAGCAGTGCATGGAGAAAAGCCTCCCTTGGTTCAGGAGTAAATACTGCAGGTGTTGGTGAGACCACGAGTAAAACATCCTGAGAGTACCCCAGGGTGTGAGACACTTTAACACTTTGCACCCTGTGTCATCAGATACAGCAAAAACAGAGACACCAAGAGGAGATGGGGGAGCAGGGATGACACTAATAATTGAGATTTTCTTTTGCTGAAGGGTGAGAGGTTTGCATGGCAGGTGCAGCTCTCTGGGAGCACAGGGAAGGCCTGTGCAGCTCTTGTGGCAGACCTGAGTCAGCTCAGCTGCACACCCTGAGTGGGAGAAGTGACACAAAAAAGCCCAAGGCAGCTCAGTGAGGTGTCACTTCCTGCTCACCCTGAAGCATCTACATCCCTCAGCAGCTGATCCAAGCCACTCTCATGTAGCTGCTGAGACAACCACAGCTTAAAAAAAAAACCCTGAAGCAAAATGGGGAACCTCTGGAGGCTGACAGAGATCTTACACTGAGTATTTGCTGGTTTGGGGCAGGAACCTGTTCCCCTTTGATAAGGCAGGGATCACTCCAAGAGCTTCCCAAACTACATGAGGACAGGTCTAGGCAGATGTATGCCCCACCTCTGCCTTGGAGATCCTCTAGGAAGGAGTGCTCAAACTCAAGCAAATTGATGTTACAACTGGACTCATTTATAATTCTGTGATTCTCTGTTGGTTTCAGAACATGACCATGAGATGCAATATCTGAAATCTTCACGAAACCACAGACATGCCCTCACCTTTTGCTGGTTTTTGGCTGCAGTGGAACAGTCTCCATTTCTTCCTGTGACAATAGCCTCCATTTCATCAGCTAGTTCAAAGGATTTTGGGAGTGGAACAGGGTGGTCTGTTCTCCTTACAATGCTTGCACTGCCAGTTCAGTCTTTCCTCCTGTTGCTCTGGGCTTCCATCAGCATTACAAATGCTCTGCAGTTCTGCAGGAGAGCCCTGCAGTTCAGGAGCTTCTTGTGAACCTGTCACAGGGCAACCCCTGCCTTTCTCACAATGCCTGGAGCAGGTTCTTGCTAGCAGCTTGGATAACTCATTTTTCTATTCCTCATTGTTCCTGGCTGGCCTGATAACTAAACCAGTCTTTAAAATGCATTCTTTTCAGGATTTAAACACAGCAATGGTTTACCTTCTCAGCATTGTTCTTTTTTATTTTATTATTATTTCACTCTGGTGACACAGCAGAAGGTGCACTGGTTTGAAACCAGCAATAAATTTAAGCAATCCTTGGAGTCTTTAAGTTTTGAGTCTCCAGCATTAACACATTTTTGTGTGATATTTTCTGTGGGTGGAGCAATGGGTGTTCTATGATTGCCTCATTCAGAGGAATAAAAAGAAGATTCTTGAAACAATTTTCAAGATACATTTTTTATTGATGGCCAGTAGGGTTGGGACACTTGGCTCCTTCTAAGACCTTTGAAATCTCCATAATCAATCCTGACCTTCACCTCCTGGTAATATTTGCCAGGGGAAAAGTTCAGTCTAAGGGTTCATCCTCTCCCACCCTGAGAGGGAGCAGCTGTTTCTCCATGTGCCTTTCATTCATGTGCTGAAGACAACATGAAAAAAAAGGGAAGAAAAAAAAGAAAAAGAAAAAGAAAAAGAAAAAGAAAAAGAAAAAGAAAAAGAAAAAGAAAAAGAAAAAGAAAAAGAAAGAAGAAAGAAGAAAGAAGAAAGAAGAAAGAAGAAAGAAGAAAAAAGAAAAAGAAA
>WBNO01015675.1:0-12304 GCA_013400575.1 Peucedramus taeniatus | reverse complement strand
TATGGTAGGACATGATGATATTGGCTATTCCTGAGTATGATGGTTTGTCATGATTCCATGCCTCCATTATGATATTCTCTCAAGATCAAGCTCAAGATACTCTATACTGAGAAGCCAAGAAGGCAGGTTCCTGACATTTGTGTGAAAACAGCAACTTTTACCTTTAAGTAAGTTACAGACTTGTGGTTAGTCCATGCATTGATCACTGAAGAAATCAGGCAAACAACATCAAACTACTGCTTTTGCTTTCTACAGAGCAGATCCAGCCTATTATTCAAAATATTTAAAATCAGTACAAGAATAAATGTCATACAAATCATAAAATATTATGGTGCAGCAATGTAGTCATGTTTTACCTGGAATTTAATATGAAGCCTACTTAATTCAAGCTCCAGCTCAAATAAGAATTCTCAGTCAATGAATATATGAGAAAAGAGTTTGTGAAAGAGAGAAAGACTTATGTATGCCTTTCTTTTTGCTAAAATGAATGAAAATATCTAGCATGAATGAATATGTTCTAGGAATTTCCTTTTGAGCAAGGACTGAATGCTGGCATGACAGTTACCTTTAAGGAGGGTGCTTGGTCTTACTGTATCAATCATTTTAGAAAAAAAGAAAAAAAAAGTGGAGCAGAGTCTAGCCTTAGAAATAAAGAGTGTCATTAAAGAAGAGAAAGTCTGGAAGCCAGGGGAAGGAAGCATCAAGATGTGACATAAGCTGATTATAGTCACACTGTAAAGGAGTTTTATTTATGTCCCTTGAAATATAGTATTTTAAGACAGCCTTCAGAAAAGGCTGAGAGATCCATATCTTCATGAAGCCTATCCTATTATATCCAGTTGCAAGTACAAATCAAACAGAATTTCTACAATGCCCTCTGAACTCCACAATAAATTCCAGACACAGAAGAGATGCTATCTTTTAATTTTCACAATATGGATGTTCTCTTCCCATCTATAACAAGCTGATGTACTTTTTGTCTGATAGCAACGAGCCTGTCTATTGGAAATAATGCCTAAAAGAACTTCTAGTGCAAAATATACCGGATGAGGTGCTGGTTTTCATGTTGCAAGCATTATGGGCTGAATTTTTTTACCTCTAATGAAAGAAGAAAGTGAAGAAACCCTGTACTTATGCTTCACCAGAAGCAGTTCTCTGTCTAAAACTCTCTTGTTTTTGGTGTATATCTGATTCAGTTTTAATGTATTATTTCTATGGAGTGAACTGTTATTCTTTGTCATTATTTCAGGACTGTCTTCAAGGTCTCTAGACAAGATAAGAAACAGTGTAACAGCAAAAAGCCAAGTCTAGCCTTGTGTAAATGTTTGCACTTTCATAGTTACTATTCTTATCCTTCTCCCCTTGAACTGCACAGCTTAATTGTATTTGTCAGAAAAATAGAAAAATTGTTTTTTAAAGGTGTATTTGGGTTTTTCCTCAGGACAAGCCTCTTGGCTGTGCTCACTGACAGAAAGACCTCCTGCATTTTGCATCACATTTGGACTTGGGAGATCCATCCAGTCAGGCATCTGATTCAGTATTCTATGCTCTGTTTCCTAATATTTGATTGAAGTGTTGGATTCCCTCTCTTCATAAACCCATCATTCACAGCTAGTGTGTTCTTCCATCCAGGAATCATCAGTGTCAGCATTGATAGGAACAAGAAGACTGACAGTCAAGCAAGCAGTTCTTGGCTTAGCAAACCTAACTGTATTCAGTGTATTTCAGTGAAAATGAATCTAATTTCCCCGATAAACCTGTTTTGAGGTGTTGTATTTATTCAGGAAGTAAGATTAAAAATAATTAAGATACTCTCATAATTGAATAATGTATCATATTTAACATATATTCAACTAAAATTTAGCTACCATTATAATTTTCTGTGCACTATTAAGTCACTACTGCTGCCAAAGTGGGCAACAACAGAGTTCCTAGCTAAAGGAAATAACCCCAAACTAATTTACTACTTTGTGTATCTTAGGATATTTCAGTCCAATAGAATTTCACAAAGGAAGCAAACACAAACTATGTTGTGATATGAGAAATACCCTGGCTGCTAGTGGCAGACTAGCAGTCCTCAAACTGGTCTTGGTTTTGAAATTTTCAGAGTCAGCAGACAGATGATGGCTGTTAAAGGCCCCACACTGCTCTTTAATCAGAAGGTAAATTTGTAAGTGATGGAGACCAAGAGCACCACAAATCACTTGAGTGTTTTTGTGACACAGCAGTAATGAACCCTCTATTTTGAGGATCATTAATGGCAGTTGAATTAGTTGCTGGCTGTACCTTAAAATATTTCCTTTTGCTCCAGATGCACTTGGCCAGGTCGTGCCAGCTGCTCTGAGATTGTAATTAGCTTAGCTGCTCCCAATGAGGGACATTTCTCTAGCTTTTATAGCATCTGACCTGTCTCATACACTAAGTGGAGTTCTGTGGCTGTTTGATCAGAGATGCAGTAAATCAAATCAGTCAGATCAAAGTAGACTCTTATTAGGAACGTGTTCCATGGGTGCCTCCTGATCTCATATAAAACATGAAGAAAATAAAACTTTATATACTTGAAGGAGTAAAAAAAATCTTACCCTGTATAGCACATTCGTTCTTTCTTTCTTACTGACAAGCAATATCATAAGCAGCAATATCAAGCAGCTGCCAAGGACATAACATGTCCTTTAAAATGTAAATTGTTTAGGAATGAAGCACCTTTCTACAAAGATACTTACCTTTTCAAAGAAGCTTCTTTAAAACAAAACTATGCAGATACCATACATCATTTCAGGGGAGCTTATAACTCAGCCTTTAAAGCTTTCTCCCATGATTTCCATAGAATTCATGGTAGATTATATTCCAGGATATGCTGTTTATTGTGTAGATTACTAAAAATTGGTTAAAAAATTAATAGATACAGTGAACGTGAGTGGAATTCCTACCTCCCCCAACATCAGAATGGAAATATTTTGACTAACAACCTCTCTTTCAGAAAATTGGCTGGTGCAGATTCTCTCTAGATGGCAGTGGAGCTCTGTCAATAACGATTCTGCTTCCTTCCCCCACCCTCTTTCCATTTCTTCTGGAGACTCATTTTCAGCTGTATTGCTCTATGATTTAACAGGGCTTTGATGCTGTGAGATGTTGGCGGGCACGAATCAGACTTTCTTTTCTAAAAGGATAATTTACTGCATTTTCAAAGTCAATTAACACTTAGGGCAAATGAAATGGGGAGAGCTAAAGGTCAATTACTAAAGGATAGCCACAAAAATTTTTCTGGTTTACACAGCATTCATCCAGGGATTGCAGATCAGCGGGGAAAGAAAGGAAATAGTAATTAGCTCATTTGATTTCTTGATGATTACCAACAAGATAGTTAAATACAGATTATCTCTTTTATTATTATCAGGTGTGACTGGTGCTAATAAGCATTCTGACTAGCTCTAGACCGTGTTTTTTCAAGGCATTGTACCTCCATCACGGTAGCTGCAAGGTTGTTGTGGCAATTTATGCACCAGGCAAAGGTTAGCAGAGGGAACAGCTTTAATACTTCAGGTTTGGAGTGGAGTTAGTAAGCTTTGTGTGTAAAAGAAATATTGTAGCTGGGCAGTCCAACTATTAAGCAAAGAAAGGCATTAAGGAAGGGAGACTGAGTGCCTTTTTCACTGTCATTCATCATCCTGTTTAAAACAAGCAGATGAGTTAAAACTTGGCCTTTGGAAGTCTGTGGTGCACTTTTTGCTAGCCACCAGCTTACAGGTGAACCACTATGGATTTAAAGATTTAATCAGACACGACTCCAGCTGCTTAGACTTATCTGTCTTCATGTTGCTCATCCGAGTCACTCTGGCATAAGTGATGCAACTGAGTAGTGTCAACCGCAAATATCTAAATCATTTTGAGATGTATGCCTTATTTAAAAAGGGAGATTCGTGCCAAGAGAGCATGCAGCTTAAAGGATCCTTCCATAAAAGTGACACTAACCCCAAATTTAAAGGACCATTCATAACAAAGTGAGGTAGCAGATTACTCTCTTGTCAGCTTGATGGTGACTACATGTGAAAATGGCCAGCCTTGAATCTGTGCTCCCTGCTTGCCTTTTGTGTGTCAAACAGCTTTTCAGGCAAGACTCACACTTAAGATTGCAGTCAAAGTTCATTTCTATCTTTTTTAGAGTAACTCTGCTGAGTTTAATAACCTCTTCCTTTGTGAATAAGGAGCTTCTGTTTGCAGTTACATGAAAAAAAAAGGCCAGTGTTACAGGCAGCAGGAGATTATTTCAGGCCTGACTATTCAGAGGGCTGTGCAAGACCATAAGGGCCAGGCAAAACACATAATGAGCAAATTCTTTTGAGGTAAATTATTATTTGGGATTCTGAATGGGTCTTTAACTTGTGTGGGAAAATACACTGTGTGTTGCACTTGACTTGCATGCAGGTAGTGACTTACCTGCCAGCTGTCAGCCGTGCTCATTTCAGTGTCTGAGACAGCAGGAGAAGAAACAAAGTGCTGCACCTAGAAGTCGTGCTCCCTTGTTTTCTGGTGTGTAAGAGAGGCAAACCTCTCCCCAGCAGTGAGTGGTGTGTGTAGTGAACTGTCTGCCCTCCCCACCTGCAGCAACTGAGCTGGATCCTTTTGTTTTCAGAGCTCAGCAGCTCTGCTCTCTAGCCGCAGGCACAGCGGCACAGCGCCAAATTTGTTTCCCTGAGTTTACCAAGGGAGGATCAAATGGGGATCTCTCTTCTTACAGCTACAAACTCTATCCCACTTGAAGGACATATGGAAAGTTTTGTCATGGCAGTGACTGCTGTTCTGTTGGTGCCTGAGCTAGCTAGAGAGCACAGAGTTCTGCATGTTGATTTGCCTTCACAGTTCAGTTAAAACAGAGACAGTTTCCTGGCAAACATGCATCCTGCTGCCTGGGTGCAGTGTTTTCCCTGGACAGACCTGCTTTTGGAAAGTTGGCAGGTAGGAATTGTATCTGTGGAACTGTAGGGCTATTTTGGCAATGTGTCTGCACACCGCAGACATGTGACCAAATTTCTGGGCAGGTTTTATAGCACATGTAACCTAAGTGCTTCTGTGGTATGTCTTACTCTGATTTCATATTTCTCTTGTCATATCTACTTATCTTGCAAAAGGTTTATTTGGGGCAGACAACATGATATTTTTGGACTACTGAGTGCCCAGGAAACCAGGGCAGGTTCACTGAGCACATTCAGGTCAGTTGTACTGTGTCTACAACTGATCTGCAAATGTAACAAAACACAGTGCAAGGGACACACATTGTGAAGAAATCCCATTTGTCTTATTGTCCTAGAAAAATACCAGCTTTTCTGAGGTGGCCTCAGGGTTGTCACTATAATGACCCTAGAACAATTTTGGGGAGCAGCCTTCCATGTGTGAACCCTGTTACCACAATATCTGTTCGATTGGGGAGCAAGAAATTCCAGATATACTTACAGGGACATACTCTCTCCCACAGTTAGTAGAATTGTGAGACTGACCCCCCTTCCTCCCTTTTATGAACTTACTTCTGTTCTCCATTAAATGAGACAGCATCTATCCTGCACTCTTAAAGAAAAAGGAAATTTGGGTGTAACTTTTGTATTTGCAGCTTCAAATTGGTAAGCTTGTGAGAACAGCTGTTCTTTACTTCAGTAAAATCTGGAAATGCAGAGATGAGCAACAATAAAAACAAAAAGAGAAACCAAAACCAAACTGGTGATCAAAACCAGTCCCTAAAGCTTTGTGTATAATGTCCTTCCATCTGAACCAGCATCCATTGAAATAAATGATAGCTACTTTTCTCTCTTGTTGACAGAAACAGCTTCAGGCAAAATTGTCAAGGTATGCTAGACCACAGTTTCCCAGTGTGTAATGTTTTAGGGAACTCACTCTTCCACCCAGCATATAGAGGGTGAAATCCACTGTTTTACATAGAGAAATAGATAAACCATAAGCTTTTAAATTATTGGTACTGCTATATAGCAAGGATTAAAATATGAAATGTTTCCTTACGAGTTGATGCCATGATTCACTTCAGGCAATCTGCCTTAACAGATGCATAAAACCCAGGATGGTTTATTGCCATTACCATTTATGACTCTTCATGGTCCTTCTTGTGACCCAGTCAGATCAGAATCTTTCTGAAAATAAGCATTTTATTCTGTAATCCAAATAGTCATGTAGATGTAGAAAAGTGATTTATGATTAAAAAAAAAAAAAGTCTGCAAAAGTCAGCAAGTAATGTATTTGCACTGCTTGTCTCCTTGACTCCTGGAAATAGGGAAATAGACCTGAGTTATGAATGTGTGTTCATGGGATATTTCTTATATTTCAGTATTTACAGTGGACTGTAAGGAAAAGGATTTTAAATAACAAAATTAATATTTCATTTATCTTAATTTGTTAGAGGGGGTTTTTGGAGCCTGACAAGGCTCACAAATTAATTTGCTCTTCTGGTTGGATAATATTTCTTCCATTTTTATTCAGGCTATGAAAGAAACAGGATTTTTGTTCCTTGGAATATGCTCCCTGGTGTCTCTTGCCTCTTATAAATAGGATTATTGGAAAGGATACCAATGGATTATTGGAAATTATTGTCTGTGTGTTTTGGTGAATATTGGGCTACTGTGGTAGGGTCAGTGGGAATCAAGAAAGCACGAGGGACTTACAGCCTTTCTTTTTGCCATGTAGAATGATCCTGAAATGTGGTTCTTCAGGAAGCTGTACCTACAGGATACTGAAGCAGTGCAGCTTTGAGGATGGAAGTGGAGAACATCAAGGACTGAAGGTGTTTATGGGAAGTGTGTTTATGGAAAAGGCTTTTGGTAAGTTTGGAAAAGTTTCTTTTCCTTAGATACATCTAAAAGACAGAAAGGACAGACTTCTTTTTTCCCCCATTGTTGTAGTTTTGAAGCCAAACCTGAAAAAGAGAAGGGAAGAAATTTTAGCGGGGAATTTCATGGAAATATTTTGTCATCCTCATGTGATGCAACTGCCAGCAGACTGTTCTTTTCTGTAATGAACGTGAATGTAAATGGGAACTGAAGACCCTTATCTGCTATGAGGTAAGATTTGAATAAAAAATGAGCTTCATCTTTCATTCAAGTAAGCCCAAGAAATGGTTTTTAACCCAGGTGGAAAAAACCTCTTGATGTATTTATATCCTGTAGCCAAGAGAACATAAAAAACTATTGGAATTTGGAGCAGTTCATTAATTAGTCATAAAACTCAGTTCACTGTGAGCCACATATTGAATGATGCTGGATTTATCATATGTAATTCATGTAGAGTTTATATCACATTTCCTATGGAATGAGTATCAGTCAAGGAAGTTAGCCATACCTTCCTTGTCAAGCAGATACAAGGTAGTCTCAGAGAGTGAAATACTGTATTCCCACACTGCTGAAGAAGAGATCAATGGCCTTCTTTCTTGACAAACTTTAGAAAATCTGTGAGACAGTTCATTTGTGTTACTCTTAGCCGAGTGTTATACATTCCATCAATTTTTTAAAGGGAGAAGTTTTTTCTTCCTTTTTTAAAAAATAATACCATGAAGAATGATGTGCAAGAGAATATAGATTGTGTCAGAGTCCTTTCAGATTCAAAATTTCAATATTTTCTTCTGCTAGAATGGTTCCATTTAGAGGAATCTTCTTTTGGTAAGGAATTTGTATCTCTTTAATGAAACTGAAGAGCATGAAATGTGGTTTCCCTTCTTTTAAATGAGGCCAGTTTTAGAGAAATAAAATGAGACATGAATAAATTGCTGAAGTCACAGTGCATGAAATTAAGAGAGCCCTTGACTATATTGGCAACAAGTTTTCTCTCAAGTGTTTTGATGACCATAGAGCTAAGTGGTTGTGGGCTAATTGTGAAGAGGTTTTTTTTGTTTTGTTTTGGTTTCGTTTGGTTCCTATGCCTTTGACAGATATATTGGCTTCAAGTTACTTTGCAGATTCTATGGTCCTGATCCCACTGTTTTTTTGCCCCTGACCCCTGGTGTTTTGAGGCAGGTGGAGCCTCCTGGCTCCAGCCAGATTTTCTGTGTATAGAAGCATGTGCTGTGCTTTATGATTTAAATATCCCTCCTTGCAGGCAGGTACGTTGAAATCAATGGGGCTCTGCACACCCCTGTGTCTTTTCCTGGTCACAAAGAACTGCAGACTCAAGATACTTGTCAGGATTTTGGAAAATTTTCAATGCAGTTGCGAGTTCCTCGCTCTCTAAGTGTGATCTAGTGCAATGCAGTGGGGTGAGGTAACCTTGGGGAAGGCAAACACCCACCCAGCCTCTCTCTCTCTCGCTTCACTTCCTCAGCAGGGTAGGAAAAAAAAAAATGGATTGAAAAGCTGATGGGTCAAGCTAAAGACAGGGAGACCACTTAGGAGTTAGCAAGGAAAAGGGACCTTCACAGGTGCATTACTAGAATTTCTATTATATTGCCAATTTATATAGAGTCATTAGAAAAAAAAAGACAAATATTACTAAAATACCTGTCCCTCCATGTCTCCCAAGCTCATCTTTGCTTCTTTATTTTTCTACCCCCTGCACAAGGAGGTGTATCAGGTTCCGAAAGTTTTCCTTTCAGAATTATCTCCCAAGAAGAGCTCTGCGTTTTCTGAAGTAAATCACAGAACAACCTCAATGTCCTCTAGCAAATTTTACACTCTTCCACATCTTCTGGAGATTCAAGAATGACAGAATTCTGCAGGAAAAGAAGAGAGAGAAATGAAAACGATTTTTAATAAAAAGAGGCCTTTAAAAAGTGGGTGCAAAAAATAAATCAAATTCAAATAAATTCAATAGGATAAAAAGTGAGAAAGGGAAATCAAACATTCTAGTAACTGGAAACAAAGATACAGTAAATTTCAAAATTCTACCTTTTTGCACTATTTTGGATGTATTTTTTAAAACGGAAAAGAAATCTTGATTTTCTGCCATCAAAAAAGGGGAGAAAAAAAACCAAGAGATGCTTTAATGAATAAAGTACTAATTTTGAATGAGTACTCATCAGAACACAAGAGAATTCTAGCATTTTTGTGAAATAGACCATTTCTGCTTTAAAGAACATTAACAGGTGTTAGGTTTTTCTGAATTGTGACATCATTTAAAGCTGCATGCATGTCCAAGCTCTGTTTCAGAAAACCAAAAGAAAAGTTTCATATTGTAGATCACAGGAAATGTATGATTTTGAATCCATTGTTATTAGTACTATATTAGCAATATAATACTGCTGTTAAACTTCACCTACAGACCCACTGACTTCAGTGCTGTGCTGGTTTGGGATCTAAATCACAATTTCCCTGAAAGCAAAGGGAATATATTGATTTAACCACCCAAAGATCTGGCCTCACATGCACACAACTGTACCCATTTAAATCAAAACTGAGTGTCTCCTGTGGAATTCTGATGGTTTTAGGGATATATCTCCAGCCATGGTTATATGGCCACACATTTGTCTCGGTGTTCAGCATAAAAAGTTCTTCAAACTTAAATTGGTCATAAACCTGTTCTATATTGTTTTAATGGAGAGGATTGGAAAAGACTAACTTTTCTTGGTGAGGGTGGAGTGGGAATCTCTGAGGTATGCAAAGAGTGTGTCAGAGAAGAATGTAATTTGTTCCTCTAGCTTAAAGATCTATCATTTTAAGCCTGGTAACTAAATGGCAAATCAGAAACCCCTGTCAAAAATGTTCAGTTTTGGAAATTAAGTATCACTTCATGTAAGAGAAAAATTATGTTAGATCAGAAATACTGATGCATAAGAATGGAAATAATTGTGATTTCCATGAGAGGATTGCCAGTTTGTGGGATTTAAATTGTATGCAAAACTGGATTTTACATCTCTAATTGAAGATGTGTTGCCTTAGAGGCTTGACTTGACATTGACAAACTTCAACATAATACAAAGACAGCAAAATGGGCTTTTGTTTGCCTTGAAAGTGATTAACAAACTCATACTGTGATGTTCCTTTTATTCCTATAAATGCCAGTGGGATGATAAGGTTACTTCTGCAGGAGATTAAAGGTGCCAGTTACACAGCGGTGCTAAGAGGTATTGAAACACAAACAGGCCATGCAGAAAGACTCCCATTTCCCAGAGAAAAACCTCTTATTTTCTAAGATTATAACAAGTACAAAGGAGGATTTTGGAGTGATGATATTAATGAGGTTTTCTTTTTAATGAATAAAATTCTAGAGAAGACATAAGATGTCTGATTGATTTTATTATTTAAAATTTTTTCTCATTAGATTAGAAGTTTTGCATGCATTTAGGAGAGCTTAATCCTGCATAGATATAATCTGGGAATAATATAGTTTTTTGAGACCATATAGCAATGTTTATTACTCATATTTATTAAAATACAGTATAGATTGCTGATTAATACAACTAATTTTCTGCTTTTTCTTTTTTCAAGAACCCCGTATATTTTCCTTTCTCAAATTTGAACATGGTGCTGGGCTTTTGTTAATATTCAAGGGGCAGAACAGATTTCTTCTACATCTGGTAGGATGACATTTTTTTTTAAGGAATCATTGCTAGGTAATACAAGATGATAGAATTCTAGGGGATAAACACTTTGTCAATAAATTTAAGGCATGCTATAAGAAGATAGATAAGTGTGAATTCTAAAAACAGGGTGCTGTTAGGTCAAGGACATTGTCCTTTTGATATGGATAAGCCAATGATGAGTTGTCTTTCCTGAAGCTGATTTTGAACAGAGTCAATTTTTTTTTGTCTTTTTCTTTAGATGCATGTGAAAGAGTATCTTACTTATTTTTATTACTTTATTATATATTTATTTTTATTGCAGAACTACCCTTTGGTATTATATTGCCACTGCTTTATTTGCTTATATAGATAAGCAAATTACAGAAACTTTTTCAAGAAAGGTGAATGCTCTTGTTAAGAGAAACATAGTCTCTCCTAGCCTGGGGGCTGGAGATATAAGAATTCCTTTCTGTTCTAGGTCACACACTCAATTTCTTCTGTTTGTTTGAGAAAGGCAAGAGATCAGCCAGAAATTGCAAGGCAACCTAGATTTTTCAAGTGGCAGTTATGAGAAATGAACAACAATAATGTGTTTTAGAGACCATGGGTTGATAACAGCTTGGAGGGTTTTCTAGATGAATTTTTGTAATAAAGATAGGTTTCCTGACTGTAATCCTGAGATTTATATTGATGGTTTCATCACCTTGTCTTGTCCCTCTTCTGGATAGGGAGAGAAATATTTGTAGATAGAGCAGAACTGTAACAAAAAGTAATGCATGGCTGGTTGCTCAGCACATGCATTTTCGTCTGATTGTAGCCAAGGATGAATGAGTGGGTTATTTGTGCTCCGCCTAAAGTAAATTTGCATTTATGAAGTGGCAGAAACAGATATATTCTCAGGATGGCTGTTCAATTGTGGGGTGCACCAACAAGGGCTTCAGCNTGAGCCGTCCATGGATCTTGTTAAATCCTAGGGACTAAAAAGACTCAAAGAACCTTGTTATAGTTTTATGAAGATCACATTTTTGTCTTCTTTACCTGAACTGGTTTTCACTATACCCTGTGTGTAATCCTGTGATTTATCAGTTTGCTGAGCCTCAAGTATGAATAACCCTTAGGTTAAACATACCTTATTATTATAGACTGAGCTTCACTGAAGTATTTCATTTAACTATAAATGATGAAGAAAAGAAGAAAAAGTTCTGGAGCAGCACCCCTTGCTTTATCAGGGCAGCACATTGTGTACACATCTATTACTGTTATTAAGTCAAATAAAAAATCAGTGCAATAATAGTGTGAGTTTCAAAAAATTTCCTAAGTGGTTCAATATACATATAAATATTATGTGGTTGTATTATATTGTTTCATGCTCCCAGAACTTACTGTAAGTACAAGCACTCCTCTAAAATGAAGTACTATTAGAAAAGGTACTTGCTAGCTGGATAAAAAAAATTACATTAAAAAATAAGGATACTGATGGAAATAGTCTGCCAGCCTCTCACAGAGGAAACCATGAATGTGACAGGTCTCCATACTGTAAAACAAATTAAAACGCAGCAAAATGCATTCCATCTCTTGAATTTTTTTAAAAATTTATGAATGCTGTCAAAGTACAATAAGGGAAAATGAAATTTTTTTGGGCCATGGACTTTTTTTTTTCTTGTAGTAGTTTTGGTTTTCTGTGTTTGTCATCTGAGCAACTCATACATGTGGTGAAGAAAATTTCATAATAGACAGAAAAAAATGTTTTGAAAGAATGAACCTGTGTAAGTTCTTTATTATTAATCTTTGTTGTCTTACTGGTGAAGGTATTCT
>WBNO01015659.1:0-18294 GCA_013400575.1 Peucedramus taeniatus | reverse complement strand
AAAGAAAGAAAGATAAAGAAAAAGAGAGAGAAGGAAAAAGTTTTTAGTGAAGGAGTTGTGGAATGTGTAGTACTTTAAAAAGTGTAGTGTTTGAAGGCTTAAAAAGCAGACTTGGAACCTATAAGCACTGCTTTACAAAAAGCTTGAAGGGCTTGAACAGTGCTTTATCTTGTCTTGGCAGAATTGCTACTTTTATTACAAAGTTTGCTGGGTTTGCTGTAAAAAGTGACAGTGGGTTGTAGCTACATAAATCTTAGGTCAGGATGAAGAGTAAATTGATTTAAAAATAGGAAACTAGATTTTGAAACCAGACAGACATATAAGCCACATAGCTGTTTAAATTGTTTAAGCACAAGCTAAATCCTTGGGGCAGAGGGCAAAGAGATGTACACAGGAAAAAAAATAGGGCTTTCTGCATTAAAGACTCCTATATGATCAATAACTGTGCTCTTTTACGTGAGGAAAAAAGACCCAGACACCAAAGCCAAATATTGCTCCTGGACCTCTACACAGTTACTAGGTTTTTATAACAGAACAAGTTGCTTTAGATTTGGTGCATGTCTAAAATTGTCTACTCTGTAAATCCATGTTGTTTCTACTACAATTTTAATTGGATAGAGCATATGGACAAATATGAGTGCTATATCAAAAAGAAAGTACTTAGAGCTCCAGTGCTGATATTTGATAATAAGAAAGCTTTTTTTTTTTTTTTTTTTTTTTTTTTTTTTTTTTTTTTTTTTTTTAATGAAAGGAACTTTTAGATCAACTTATCCCTCCTTCAAGAGTAATTGTTTGGTGGCAGGGGCTACAAAGTGTTTTCTCTGTGTTGTTGAATGTGCTTCTAAATGCTAGCTGGTTATATGATCAGTGGTCATAGAGTCTTCATTAGCCATTTTCAGCTCCTGTGAGAATGAATTCTAAATATTTTAATTTCATAGTAATTATAGACAAATAGTAGGCTTAGGTCAGAAGAGTTTTAGAAGGAAGCCCCTTTATCCAGAGAGAAAATGTAAAGGCCAAATACACTATGAAATTAATTTTTTAAATGGTATCATGTTTTTGCCTTCAAAATGACTGGCAGGAATTAAAGTAACAGAATAGTGATGTGTCAGAACTCCTACATAATACATACTTGTCATGATTCTTGCCATTCTGGAAATACTGGATAAAAACACATATTAATAGAAATACAGAAAAAACTACATCTAGGCTATGCATGTATATTTTGTAAGGTCCCAGATACTCTATTCTATTATAAAACAGGAACTCAAATATAAATGTCAACTTGAGATGGTCAGTGTTAATTTTCAAAGTTTGCTTCTACCTTGGTGTTCAGTAGACAGAAAAAACCAACTTTTTGGCACATACTCATGACATAGTCCAATCATCCTCTGGGTCATTCTTTTCCTCATGTTCTGATTATTCAGGCCATTTGCTCTAATTCCTTTGAACTATAGTAGCGTAATTTATAAAGTAGCATAAAATGCTCCCTGCTAAAACATACTGATGATACCACTTAAATGGAAAAATATTATGACAAAACTCTGTTCTAGGGATGTACACATCTGTCTTCATGAGATCTTTGAATAAAACAAGAAAACTTATAATAAGGTGAAAAATAACCTACCTGTCATTAGTAGTTTTTAGTGCATAGCATTTTGGCTTTTAGGGTAATTATTCTTTCTTGCAGGTTTTGAGAACTGTGAATGGCTAATTATCAGAACAAGCACTGTGCTATCCAGCAGTACATTAGAATATTCATGCTATAATCCCTTCTGTCTGTGTTTCTAAGGTTTTCAACCTTTACTTTAGAAATCCTGAGCAGGGATACTATTAATTGAAGACTTTGTTTTTGCTAAATTTTCTGAGACATCTCTCGTTAGAATTGTAGGCAAATTAAATCACTAAGTGGGAATCAAAAAAAGATTGCCATGGATTACAGTCAGAACAACCCAGTAAAACCACTTAGCTGAAGCACCTTGCATTACAATAATTTCACTACATGATACTTCATAAGTGGTATCATCTCCTATTTAGCCTTTCTCTTCTTGTTTTTCTTTTTTAAAAGACAATTTCATATATTTATTTCAAGATATAGAAAGCTTCTAAATCTTCAGATAATTGCTCACTATTGGTTAATTTTCTTCAGAGTTAAAAATATGTATCTTATTTCCATCCTGAATTTGTCTAGCTTCAACTTGGAGCTTTCAGTTCTCAGTACCAGTTTTCCACCTAAAGCAAAAAAAAAGTCCTCCTCAAAAATTTCTTTATTGTGCATATAAGAAGGTTCTGTGAACAAACAGGTGAATTTACTAAACTCATATACTTCTTTCTTTTGGAATTAATCAACGTTATTTTTTAAAAAAGTAAACTTGTAGCCCAGACACATGATTTTTGCCATTACTAGTGACAGAAATCATGATAGAGGCTTTGTGTTGGCCTGAGAGTACAGGGTCCCAGGGCACATCTGGGTTTGCCTTGTCCTGACCTACTTGTACCTTGGACAACAGTTGCCAGTGGCCATGTCTGGAGTGGTGTCTGCTCTGGATGGATTTCCTCTTGGTGAATTCCACAGATGAAGCCCCATGTAACAAACAGTAGCCCTTTTTTGTGACCTGTAGCTATGGATGGCTGTTGTGCAACTTTCAACCTTCAGGTTGGGAAAAAAGAAAAAGGACTGTGGTTGGAAATGTATATAAGTAGCCACAAGGGGATAAAAACTTAACTTTATCCATCATAGACTCTTTTCTCTATTAATTAGACAATTTGAATTATTATACTGTTAGTATTAGCTGGACTGACATGGAATTTTTACCTCCACTTGCCATATATGTTCTTTTTTTCTCATGGCAAGATTTTTAGTGTAGTAGACAGAACTAGGAGCAGGACTGTAAGTAAAGGCCTCCCGGATCCTGTATGATTAGGTACATGGTTTTCTTTTTATAGTCTTCTGTTATGTACATGGGACTCACATTTCTTTTCTTAAACAAAACATCAGTTTTCAGGACTAGACTTCTCCATTGCTGGAGTCCACAGTACTGTCCTTTTATCTAAAGATTTTATTCCAAAAACTTGCATTCAAGTGTATGAGAATGTAAATTGACAATCTTCTCAGATAATTTTTTTGTGCTCTTGGATACAATTTATCTCACCCTAAAAAGTTTGGAAGATCACTACAATAGTTGCTACTTCACATCACTGAAGCTGTTACTTAATAGAATATATTTTGTTACTGTTTTAGCATGAGTGATTCTCCTTCTGTGTAAGTAGTGAAGAATAATGATAATTCAATAATTCACATTTTTCTGTATTTTAGTTTAATTTTACCCTTCTAGTCTGGTGTCAGATGTTCAATAGCATTGAGATTTCATTTACCACAGTATATCTTCCTAAGTTTGTAAAGAAAAGCTTGTTTGTTTGTTTATAATTGATGTCCTTAATTTCATATTAGTGCAGGTAATAGGTAACACAGCCTGTGCTCTCCCAACCATTATGCAAGCATTCTGAGACTTCCCAGCACCATTTTTCTGTATTCCTTGGGAGTGTCCCGTGATGCAAGATGCAGACCCTCCTTTGCCTCTTACCCTAAATAATCTTGTAAATACTTGCTTGATACTTAGATGTGTTCATCATTTTCTTCCCAGTTTAGAATCAGGACTTTTTAAGCCACAGTGTGTATTTAGCCACAGTGGTATATTAACAGTTGGCACTTTAAAGTCTTTGCTAGAAGGTCATGAAATTGTGCTATCATCACTCATACTTAAGAAAAATCATCAGTTTAAGCCCAGGGACCCATTTATCTTTCAACCTACTGCTTTATGTAGGACTGCCTTAAGCAATGTGTTTCTGTTAGCAAGTTCTTATGCAGAATTCATAGGAACATTAAGGCTGTTTTACCAATGGCAGCTTTAGACCTCCAGCATATGTCTTAGAGGTTGAAATACCACAAATTGACAGATCTTTTCTACATATATATTATAGGTTTTGCAGCTTTGTATGGCACTATTTTTTTCCAAATCCTCAAGCAGTAGCTAAGCAAGATGCCTGTGGGTATTTTGAAACTGCCTGTGGGTAGATAATGACAATTTTAATGTCCAAAGAATTCTGCTGAAACAGAAAGCAAAGAAAATGTACAATGAGATTTGTCCATATGAGTAAAATCAGTGGATGATCATTGTACTCTACATAACCTCAGAGCAGTGAAAACTATTAAACATGTAGGTTACTACATGTGTAATTTTCAAATGAAGTGATAATATGCTTCCTTACTCACAGTCCTAGGAAAAAAAAGGCAAATAATGTGAGCACAGTAGTACCTTCCAGTTTAATCTGTACCACTATTCAACTGTGTGCAAAAATTTTGATGTTATCAGTCACATATAAAAGAGTAGGATGGAAGCCTAGCAAGCAGCAAATTGCAGTAACAGAAAAAATTATATGCAATAAACAAAGAACAGGAGAATAGCTGAGAATTAATAGGTTGTTTTGTCTCAATGAAAAGTTAAGTCAAGGAAGCTGAGATATGCTCAGTGAAATTCTGTCCTTGTTAACTTTGCTGAACTCAGCAATTTTAGCCATTCTCAGCATGTTACCCATTTTCTCTCGTAGTAATTACGTGTCATGGTTTGTTTTGTTTTGTTTTGTTTTGGTTTTGGTTTTTTTTTTTGTTTTGTTTTTTTTTTGTTTTGTTTTGTTTTGTTTTGTTTTGTTTTGTTTTTTGTTATATGAGAATTACATCCTGGTATTTGAAGGCAAAATGGGATCTAAAGTATCATGTGTTATTCATAAGCAACTGTGATAAGATCTTTAAAATTTTCTTACTAAATGTATCCGTTTGAAGCAAAGTATATCCTTTAGAGGTTAGTGGATACAAAGCTATAGTAGTTAGCATGTTTGCTTATGAGGTTCTTTTTTTTTTCCCCCCTGTGCTTGGGAGCCTTTGTCAGCTTGCAGTGATCCTCAATAGCATAGTTTCCAACATGGAAAAAATTAGCAAAACCTGATGATTGTCTTTCAGTACACAAGTGATGAGAAGACTGTATGTAACCACCACTGATAGATAATATACACTGGTATCACTGTAGTGGAATCACAGTTCTCTGTTCTGTATATGCCAAAATCTCCTCACCAGAAGTATTCTCATGCTATTCTCAGCCAATCTTGTGATCTGTAAAGACTCATTGGGATCCAGTCCTCCTCTGGACTGCTTTTCCTCTCATCCACCTCTTTCTTTGCCCTCAGCTCTTCTCTTTTCTACAGATATTTTAACACTGACTAAGCTGCTTCCCAGCAAAATGCTGGAGTGGGGAATAGGGCACACAGAGACCCAGTCTGATTCAGCAGGGAAGGAGTGAAGTCTTCTGAAGGAGGCCTTTCAGCTGGCCCTGGGCACTCCAAGACCATGTCAGCACTTTTTGTATCTCCTAGTTAAAGCATTCTGCTATGATTCACTGCCTCCTTGCCCGGGCTCCATTCACTGCTGGATTTAATCTCCAGCCCGTCCTGCAAACAGAGCTGGTGGAACTGGGCAACTTTCAATTGACAGCTGAAGGTCTCTATGGATCTTTTTTTCTATAGGCAACACTCTCCATCACCACTTTGTAGTTATCTCTGCAATGAGGAGTAGCACAGGGGAAGGTAGCGATCTCCATATCCGTGTTGGAGCTATCAGTTGGAAAACAGAGGCTTAGGAATGTGTAAAACATTCCTGAAATACAGCAGACCATTCTTCCCAAAAGGTTTAGCAGTGTTTTTATTGGTCATGTGTTTTCATGAATGTCACAAAAGATTTAAACAAAATTGCCATAATTTTTAGAAGTTGTCTTTCCATCGTTTCTTTGTATGAATCACTACTTTCGCAGAGTAAGAAATAAAGCCACAATAACAATGTAATAATGTTCTGTTCAGACTGTTAACTTAAGAAAACACTTCCTTTAGGCAAATGAATTTTTCTGTTACTAGACTGGCGCATATCTAGATTCTGCTTTGTTGATTACTGTAAAAAGGTGTTCCTTCTGTTATGTATTTCCACATTCAACCCAGTTAGTGTTGCTGATTTTGAGATTCTCAAAGATCTCATCATAGTTTTCATATGGTCTCTGTATAATAACTCCCATCTTCCATTAATTCATATGAATTGTGGCATGTCATGGGCTTTGCACAATAGAAAATTGTGTTATTGGATCCTAAATTTTATGAAACATGATTGAAAGCTCACATCCAGTCACTAGATAAGTGATAGTTTTTCAATTTAACCTACAAAACAAATGTATTTGTAGCTTATAGATAGCATAGTGTAGATATAGATAATATATTTGTAGCTTAATATATTTGTCATTTTCTCACTACTTCTTGCAGGTGGTACTGGCAGAGAGATACTCCTTCTATTGTTCCATCACTTTTGTTGCCAAGGAAATTGAGGAGTACTGTGATGTAAATGGCATCAGATGTCAGAGTTGCTAAGGACTTGCATCAATTTGGTAGCATAGTGTAAGGGTAGGAAACAGGCAAGCAGGATGGCTGTAATTCATGAAAGATGAGTCAGTATGTATTTTTAAAGTAGACTTAACTCTCTGTTATGTTTTTACCACTTTTTTTCCATCTGATTTCTGCTTACTTGAGAATCTGGGAAAAAAATCTATTGAAACCTGTACCCATACCTGAAAAGCTGGTTGGCAGAACTAAGTTACTGAATTGTAATACTAAGAAAAGCTTTAAAATCTTCCCCAAGAGAAAGTAGTAGAACTACTATCAATAACAGTAAAAGCAAGATTTAAAGCTAAAAAATAAAAATGAGGGTTACTACTTTGTTACAGAAATAAAAGCTAAACTACCCCACCTGAAGTTCAAAACAAGGTTGAATAACAATAATTAATTTCTGGTAGTACTTAACAATTTGCAAATGTCAAGAGGAAAATTAAAAATCAATCTGGACTTCATCTGACAGAACAGTGTATGGCTTCCATAGAAAATTTACAAAAGTTGTGTGGTGATAACTGCATTATTTTGTACTTTACCCTTTGTGGTGCATTGCTTGAGTGGTTTATCATCCTTGCCCGTCACTTGCAGTTTCTATCAGCTTCATTTGTATTCATGAAAAAAGCATGGGCAGGGGATGGTAGACACTTTTTTAGTTTCCTTTTTTGATTTCTTTTGATTTGATTTGTTTTATTTTAATCACCTGTTCACAGAGCAATTCTTTCTTGTCCCTATCTGACACAATAAGGAAAATACAGCCAAAGGCAAGGGCACCAGCCACCCTTTTGAAGGTCTCTGGTAAACTATTATGTATATGGCTTCTGGGAGACTACTTTGTATTTTAAAGGGCAGAATAACCAAGCTGAGAAACATGCTTATGAAAATACATCATCCATTAACCTCATCAGCTTTCCTGACATGGGGCTGAAAAGGTTTACTGAAACCTGAGGAACTGCTGTAGTAAAGCAGTGCTCTGTGATTCTAAGTCAAGGTTTTTTGGTTTTTTTGCCTATATAATTTCACTTTGGGTGTGTTTCCTCTTTGAAAAAAAAAAAAAGAGTCATAAAAGATTAAGATAACTATCTCAAATGATATTATTTGGAATAGTCTTCAAGGGTCAAGGTAGCATTTTCAAAAATTCTTGCAAATCTTTCTGCCTACGTTTTTATGTGTACACAGTAAGTTTTCTTACTAATGGAATAATATCTACAGTGGCTGAAGGTATCTTTCCATCATAAAAGTGTTTGTTGTCAGAAGCACTTAGTTAAGAGGTGTTTTCCAATCTAATTGATTTTGTGATTCCATGATTCTGTCTTTCCTGAAGATAGTCTTCAAAAGCACCCTTTGTACAAAAATTTATTGTGAACAAAGCACCACTTTCTCTAATTTTTGCTTGAAATGGAATTACGGCCTGATTTTTCTGAGATGTCTTTACACACACTTTTCACAATTACCACCACCAATCCTATTTAGAGGCCAAGTTCTAGTCCCTTAGAAGTTAAACAGTGTGTTTACTGGTGATTACAAATGAATGCAGCATTTGCTAAAAGCAACCTGCAAAAGAATGGGTGGTTAACAACATTCTGAGGCCATTTGTTAGTCAAATCAAGCAGAAATAGTAACTCATTCAGTAATATAGCCAGTTCATCTGATTAAATGTCTCTCAGCCCAACATCTGTCTTTATAATGATCTTGGTGCTTTTAGGCAATGACTGCATCATGATTTTATGTTTGAATTAATGCTGATAACCTGTGGATGACATTTGTAATGTTGACGATAAAATATCCAGATTTCAGCACCTTCATATTTACTGAAATAAAGGTATGTAATCCTCTAGCCACTCCTCCTCCTCTGATTTAAAAATTACATGTGTCAAATCTGTAGTGTACAACCTCTCCTCTTGTATCCAGCCAAATCTGTGTTCATAGATGAGAAATATAGGATGTATATATTCTATTTCACTGAAATTATTAAAGTAGTAAAATCTACTTGATCTTGTGATGTACACTACTTCCCGTATTTTATTTCTAAATCTGATTTAAATGGTAGCTATTCTTTTTGTGATCTGCCCTCAGGCTAGTATATATTGTCCATATAAAAGGCCTTTGATCACATTTAAAAGTTTTGAAATGCTAAAAATTTTAAGTCATTTTGCAGAAATCATTTTCATCCCTGCTAATCCTGAGCAGATTGGTACTCACTAGTTATTTTCAGTGACTGAAATTTCTGAGACTGCTTTACACAAAATACAAATTTCTTATGAATAGTTGACCTCTTTCATTATTTGTCAGGTGGTTTCTAGTAATAGAGTGTATTTTACTTTCTCAAGTCATTCATTATAACATTTTTCCCAAAAGTTACTTGCAATTCCCTCTCCACATTTCCATTCTAATTTCTTTCCAGTCTGGTCCAGTGAGATGTGTTTTCACACCAAATCTGGTAATTTCTTTTAGATAACCAGTTCTGCCATCTAGTTTCCATGGACTTTTACAATGGTTTCTGTAGAACAATATAGCTAAAAAGACAATTCAGAAATTGCTGCTCTAAATTTCTCTTGACTTATATTCTTCCTTGAAGATGGAGCAATTAAAGATAGTGTAAGAGGCAACAAATGCCACAGGCTGAAGGCTGTTACATGTTGTATTGACACTGTTTTCTTCAAGGCCTTTAGTTCTTTATCAGATATGAAGAGGTAGAACTTTATTCTCAACCTCTTTGATATGGTAGCTATCTGCAACATAATGAACTCTTGTGGGTTGTTTTTCTTCCCTTCAGCCTTGTTGTTCCTGTGAGTAAACTGTATTCTCCATCACTGCAGCAGCACCTTCACAGAGCTGTGGGCAGCTCCTGCTCATTCTCGTTTCACATTCCCGGGGTAAGAAGAATTACAGGGTCTTGTTAGATGTTCTTTTTTTCATGAGAAAAATCAAATCAGTGTGAAGAGAGGTGAAGCTAAGGCACAAATAATACAGTTTACACTATTTCCAAAGGGAAACCCTCACTGTACTTTTAAAAAAATGTGCCAAATGCCAAATTAGGGTGTAGAACATATAAAGAATAAAGCAATTTTCACATGTTAAAACTAAGATAACTGTTTTTTTAAGAAGAGGAGATTCTGAAAACATTTTGTCACCATAAAAACTCAAGGAAATTTCTAATAAATGTTAGTATTTAATGAACCATACATCTCTCTAGCTCTAGTTCTATCTTTCTTTCGAGAGGGCAGTTGCTAATAGTAATAGACAGAGTTAATAATGAAATCTGGATAGGAGAGTGCTTTTCTCTTTTAAATCTGAACGCCAACATGAATGTAATTGCACAGTAAAAGATTTGCTGAGGCAGCCATCATCTCAATAATAGATATGCTTCTATCAGCTTAAGATGTAATTAAAACAAAGTATATCCCTTAGACAGGGGTAAAAAAATAACCAGAAACCTGTGTTTGCTGTTCTTGAATTGAACTAGCAATTAATTATACGTTTGACCAATGAAAATGTCATATATGGTGACCTAAATTTTGTTACACTGAATTCAGGCAATTTTCTGAAAGGAATGTGTTTCAAAGGTTACTCCAACCAACAGTATAGAAGATTGTAATAATAGGCTACAAGTGATAAAAGGAAACACATCAGCCACTATCATAGTGTGCTCTTTCTAAATGAAAAGTTCTACTGAAACCAGTGTTACAATGAGAGTGCACTGAATATAAGGAAGTCTAACCCTTTGGTAAATGAAGTTCAACCCTTACAAATAAGTGGTTGTTTTCCTATGTCTGAAGTACATCAGAAAGCTTACATAGCACAGTCAATGTATTGGTGGAGAGAGAAGCCCTGTACAAACAAATATCAGGGTCAAGTGCAGCCTCTCACCTCTCACTGGCCTTAGTGGTTTGGTTGCCTGAGCTTAGGGTCAGTTTTTGGTGCAGCTGCCTGTCCTTGTACCAGAGAGGTGTGTGGAGAACATTGTAAGAAAGAGTTGTGAGAAGCTTCTCCACCTCTTTGTTTTCATGCTTCTCCTCTGTCTTTGAGCTACACTGTAGCTTGGCCAGTGTTTGGCAGTGTGCCTCACTAGTTCAAGCCCTGACCCTCTGATTTAATCTTCTGGTTTGATCTGCTACCTGCCTTATTGCCAGATTGGCTGATGATGCAGAGCACCAGATGGGCATGGCTCATCTTACTTGGTATTATGGGACTTATCAGTGAGTTTCATGCCCTGCCTGAATTGGATTGGCTAGCATTGATTCATGCTAGCATTGATTCATGCTAGCTTCCCAGGAACTCTTCCCTTACAGACCAGCCCATTCTTGCTGTTCCCTGGCAATAGTTTTCTAAAAAGGGCACCATCAAAACCAGGTGAGAGCTGCATCAGTACTCAAGTTTCATGGCATCCATCAGATGCCTATGGGAAAACATTTGAGAAGAGGATAAGTGCAGGATAATATTTTTTTGGTCTACTTTCCAAACATCAGTAGTTCAAGAAATTCTTGACTGAGAGGGTGTGGTCATGTTTATCTTGCCAGTAGTTTTTCCACTCTGTTTTGTATTCTCTTCTGCTTTATATGCCCCTGTCTTGCCCCAAAACGCAAAGGTAGTGGTCTCTATAGCGGAAAAACATTAGGAGGGACTTCCTTTTGTTTTGGCCCTGCTACCTGGTGGTGGCAATGAATTAATTTTATCTTTGTACTGCAAGAACAATGCCTACTCATTGCTGCTGCCAGTTTATCACACCATTAAATGCTTGTATTTTACTAGCCCTTAGCTGTCCTCTTCCAAGATTGTATTAGCTTCTTATTCTTTGAGATGAGACAGGAAGAAATACATGCTGTATTCAAACGTGGGGCAACATGTATATCTGTAGTGGCAACTGTTGCTTTCAAAATCTTTGATTCTTACTTCATTCTATAATAAGTCTTACCATTAATTTTGCCTTTTTTGTCTGCTTTTGAACACTGAGCTGTTATTACCTACAGGAAGTTTTCCGACACAACCTTCCAAGCGAGTGATTTGTTGCCATTCATTTTGTAGTCATAGAGCTGTGTTTTTTTCAGAAGCTTCTTAGCACTTGAATAACTTCCCCCACTCACAAAACAAGTTCTTCCATTCTATGTAAATTCTACTTATAATTTTCCAGCAAATCCACTTGACAGCATGTTGAAATTAGTTCTATTGCGGAGAAATAGCAAATTACTTGTGGGGTTTAATATTAAAGGAGAAGTGGGCCATTCAGGCATAAATCAGAGAAATCAGTTAGAGCTAAGACTCATATAGTTTCAAACTTCAGGAGAACAACAGTTTAGTCATTGCACTGAGAGTATGAACTTCATTGATAAGGAGGTTTCCTATGTTCCCAACAGAATTCCATGGTTTTTCCTTAAACACTTCCACTGTTTTTTCATATGAAGGCATTTTTTTGTTTTTTAGTTCCTAAGTTTCATTTCTTACCTTCTGTATGTGTGCTGAAATCTGGGGAAGTCAGGGACTGTATTTGTAAGAGATAATATAAAGGTGGTTTTTTTTCCATTATCCCTTATTCATTTGGTCATTAAACAGGAGTATGACAGGAAACATCACAGAAAACATCTTAGGCTGAAGAAATGGTCCTGTCCTCTAAAATGGAAGATATTTATTTACATTACTACTGGCCTCAAAGTTTTGCTGTCAATTTTCAGGTAAGAGGCCAAGATTCAGCTGATATATGGTAGGAAACAACTTCCAAGCAACATGCTGATGATTTGAATGAAAGAGCATAAAATTTATCTAGAGGTAGTGCCATCTGTTGTCCTCATATCAGTTCCTGCAGTACCATCCTAATTTATTGCGATCTAATCATTATCCTTCCACCAAATGAAAAGATAAATCCTTCATGATGAGAGAAATGGGGCATCCATGAGAGCTATGCTACATTTTCAACTGGCTTCCTAAAGTTGGGGCCAGGTGAAGGATTCATGGATGTATACTGAGAGCTTGCCTTCCCAGTTTCACCCTGTAGAAAATCCCTTGCAGGTAGAGGTGGCTTTTCACCACACCTGAGTTTATCTCAGGATCAGTTATTTGCCTCCTCTTCCTCCAGCACTGCTAAGATGGTACCAAGGCCTGTTGGTTTGGTTTCCCTTTTGCTTCCTTAGTCTGTTGGATCTAATAAGCCTCCATGAGAGAAGTTATTTGAGGTTATTCCTCTTTACAGGGTTTCTAATATGATACAGTTAAGATGTCCCTGAAAAAGCCCCACTACATAATGGTTTGCTTTACAGTTTAAAAAAAATAAAAATTAAGGAGGCAGTTTAATTTTCCTCACTAAGTAAAGCACTTAGCATGATCTCACTAGCTTAAGGTAATTATAGGCATGGTGCCTATTCAGCTCCTTTCTTCTTTAGAAAGGCTATAAATTAATGCAAAGATAAAAATCTACTGCAGTTACATAATATAGGCACTTAATGCAGAATCCTTTAGTACATTTTTACATTTTTCTAGTTCTATGGCTAACTCTCAACCTCCCATTCCAATGTCTTATCCTATATCTAGCAAACATTGCAAAGGGGTCGTGGTAACTGAAACTGTTCATAAAGGGATGTGGTCATATGATACTCATCTATCTTTGTTCACTATATTCTGTGTAGTGTGCTCTTTCAAAGCAGTGTAGCCAAGTGAGCTCTTTCTTTCTTTCTTCACTGAAGAGATTTTTTTGTGTGTGAAGCTATTCTTATTGCTATGCACAAAAACATGGCTCTGACTTACAGTAAGAGATAACCTGGTGAACTAGATTTATATATTGCCATTAAAAAGCTAACCATATCTGTAGTGTACCCAGATGTAAATGTAAGAAAAGGCAGGGGAGGGTAAAGGAGGAGGGAGGGGCAGGTGGTGAAAAGTTATTCTGGATCTGCTAATTTCTCAAAGGCGAATTTAACATTTTAGGCTTACACAATAAGGTTGCCCCTTCTAGCTGCAGATTTTTTTATTTAAAACTCTATTGTTGGAATAAAAATCAGAACTGAAAAGAAGAGAAAACTCACCATTTCAGTTGTAGCCAGGAAGTGTTTGCACAGCCAGAATCTGGAAAACATCAGGTACCTATACATGGGTTACAGACCTTATTGCAGACTCCATCTATGATCAGAGTCTGTAAGATGAGCTGAATGCTTGGTGTCACAGCTGCTCATCACTGCTCTCTCCCTCCAAGCCCTCCTTTGCCCTGCCATTGCACCATGCCTGTCATCTTGCTCCAGCATGCTTCCATGCTTAAATGAATGTCAGCTCAAAGTGCTGTATTGCAGTGGGATGTCTGTCTCACACAAGGGAAGAATTACCCACTGGTAATGTCATGACAAAGGAGGCCCTGTTTTAAGTGCAGCATTGGCACATCTTAGACAGCGGTGGGAAATTGAGCCATTTTAAATGCCTGGTTTGAATGCTTGCACCCAGGACACACCTTGGAGAGCCCCACAGCCTAAGGCTACTGCAGCAGCAGCACCAGAATGGCCACTAAGCATCCTATGGCTCCTAGTCCTGTTCATAGTTGAAAGATGGAAATAAAACCCATGCCTCTGCATTACTTTAGTGTCCTACATTTCATTAGAACAGCATATTTGGGAGTTGATGTGAGATGCTTTGACACCATCTACACTTCATGATTTTGTCGCAAGTGCTGTGCCATAGGAAGTTTCCAGAAGATGGCAGAAATTAAAATGTGTTAGGACATAAGAGTAACAAATTATGACAGCCCAAGAAGAGGTTAGAATGAGACAATGACATTTTAAAGCACATGTTCACATATTTTGAATGTTTCTTGTGAGTAATAAAACTGAGCTACTTATCCCTGCTGGCTGCTAATGATCTTGCTGTATTTTTTTCATGGGGATAGCATAATGAAGTTATGCGTCCTAACTTCAGTAACTCTTACCTATCATTCTTATTTCCCCATGTGCATTTCAGTCATCTGAAGCATTTTTTGCACTTTTAGTTCTTTATCCATAGTTTTCTTTGCAGGTAAAATTAATCATGCATCCTGGGCTTTACTATGCAGTCAAAACTTGACAGCACATGCTACATCGTTTTCATTCAATTAAATCCCACTGAGAGCCTTGTTGTTAACTATGTGACCTCACGTTTCACTGTTGGGTAACCCCAGGACTGTCAAATATGAGACCTTTTATGACCCTACCATACTTCTAATCTAGCAGGAATCCTGGCTCACATGAGGCCCATACATTGCAAAAGGCTCACAAATTTTGTTGGCATGGAAGACCTTCACCTGAGTGTCTCCAAGCATTCAAAAGTAAAGAAAAAACTTCCATTCCAACCTATGAGGAAAATAACTACAGGTCTTAGTAAGTTTTAGAAATCATATGCAGATTTATTTGTGGAAATAAACAGCAAGGGCAATAAAGTACCTAAACAGCAAAAGGAAGATCGGGAAAATGTAGGCCTACTGCTAAATGGAGCAGGAAAATAAGACACAAGTAACATGGAACAGGCTGAGGTAATGAAGAGCTTTTTGCCTTAGTCTTGGCCAGCAAAACTGGCCTGAGGCCCCTCAGACCAGGGACCTGAAACAAGCAGGACTTAATCTTTATGGAGGAAGATCAGGTTTAGGAAGCACTTCCAAAAAGATGGACATATATATGTCCATGGAGCCTGATGGATTTGTACCCACAAATGCTGAGGGAGTGGGCTGATACCTTTGCAAGGCCAGCGTCAATCACCTTTGAAAAGTTGTGGTGATTGGGAGATATTCCAGAAGACCAGAAGAGACCAAATTCCCCTCCCATTTTCAAGAAAAACAAGAAAAAAAGATCCATGGGAATACAGGCTGGTGAGCCTCATCTCAGTGCCTGGGAAGGAACCATTTCCAAGTACAGGAAGAACACAAGGTTTGTTGGGGGTAGTCAGCCCAGATTTATGAAGAGAAAGTCATGCATATACAACCTAAAGCCTCCTACAATTAGGAGATTGGCTTGGTGGACAAGGGGGTAGGGACATTGGATGTTCTTTACCTTGAATAAAGCATTGACACTATCTCCCATGTCATCCTCACAGAGCAGCTGAAAAACTGCATTTGGTAAGCAGATAGTGAGGCTGGTTGAAAACCATCTGAAGGGCTGTTGTTGTGATCTGTGGCACAAAGTCCAGTTAAAGGCAAGTGACTACTGAGACTTGATTGATACCCCAGGTATCAATAATGAAGCCAATACATTATGATATTTTCCTTAATGACATGGATGCTGGAACAAAGTGCACCCTGAGCAGCTTTGCAGATAATATATGACTGGGAAGAGTGGTGATACTTAACATATCAGAGTGCTCTACTGACATCGGGAGGAACATGAGAAGGCTGGAGAAAGGGGCTGTCAGGATCCTCATGAAGTTCAACAAAGATTAATGACAAGTCCTGAATCTAGGACTTCTAAGTTTACTTAGAAGTAAACTATCCCATGCACCAGTACAAGCTGGAGGCTGACCAGCTGGAAAGCAGCTTGGCAGAAAAGGCTCTGGTGCTGCTGGTGCATAGCAAGCTGACCATCAATCTGCAATGTACGCTTGTGGCAAAGTAAGCCAGAGGTATCCTGGGGTGAATAACAAAAAAAGCATTGCCAGAAGCATGAGGGACATGATCCTGCCCCTCTACTCAACCTTAGTGAAGCCACAACTGGAGTGCTGTATCCATTTTTAGTTTCCAGTACAAGAGACAGAGAAATGAACACATTGAGAGAGTTCAGAAAAACCACCACTAATATGATTAAGGGACTGGAATATCTCTCCTCTGAGGAGATTTGAGAGAGCTGGGGCTGTTCAGCCTGGAGAAAAGAAAGCTTGCAGCAGGTGGGATAAGAAACTTCTTTTAGAACAGAATTCTCTTTTTCTTTTTCTAGATCACATATTCACTAATATTCTTTCTCCTTCTCTTGTGTGACAAACTTCCTTTTCCTACATCATAGATTTTTTAAATTTAAACCAGATAATACCTATTTTTTTGATGATTTTATGACTCTTTCTTCATATTTCCAGGAAACAGGTTTTTTTCTGAGCTTCTGATTTTGATTGTTGTTTGTGACCCACTGGGAGCCCTGTATTCTTCTGTCTGTTACTACTGTCATTATCTTGTAAACCACACTTAGTTTGGCACAGAAACTGGTAGCATTTTGTCCTCTTCCATTATAATTCAGGGACAGCTTATTTGAATAGCACTCCTATTTATAATATATATTACTTAGAAATAATTTCTCTTTATACCTGAGCAAATAGCAGTATGATTTCACTGCTCTTGCATAGACCTTTCCCTTGTTTATAACAGTGATTTCTGAGTTACAATCTCTCCAATATAAATAATGCATTAGTTCATAATTTAAATGTGACCTATCTTTGCAAGACTGATGACTCACTATAAAGATCTTTTTGAGTAGCTTCAAAACTTCAAGCAGATTTTGGTAGCTGATTTATCTCTTCTGATCTGTAACTTGTTGTGAAGGTTTAGCTTTTATATATTTGACAGTGCTGTGAGGACCAAAACTTCTAAGAGTCCCTTAGTATGAAAGGAAGTGGCTCACCAGAGAATCAGACTAACCTGGGCTCTGCTAGAATATCATGCTCTAAAATCAGGAGCCTAGCATTGTAGCTACAAGGTAGGTTTTCTTTGGTGGAAAAGGTGATTGACGTAGTTCATTTCCACTTCTGTAATCCTGGTGGTGTTGATTCTTATAGTTTGCAAAGTATCAAGATTTAAACCCCATTGTCAAAATAAACATAAAAAAATATAGAATTAAAGCCATTGCAGGGGCAAAGGAAAAAAGCTGCACATTTCTTAAAGTGTGTTTGTTATCAAATAACACCAGTAAGGTCATCCTAATTCTCTGCTGTCGCTAGATAGGTATTTTTCACAGAGACCATACTGCACAAAGAGACAAGTGAAAGGAAGCTACATCCATTGCATCCTGTTGATACCACTTAGGAGCTCTAAATTAAACAGTGAATCTATGCCTCCAGTAACATTTTCTGCTTTGAAGGAAAGAACTTGCATCCATCTTTCCCCCAAACTGACAAGAGTAAAAGAAAAGAGGAAGACCAGTGAAAGATGAGACAAATTTAGGGTAAACCCTGATCTTTTGAAAGATATCTGGACCCTTATTTTGTAGCACAATGTAAATCCAGTAAATCTAGGGTACGTACTTAAGGGCTTTCAAATTTCCTGCATACTGGCCCTACAATCCCTCACGAAGAACCAAAAGGCATTCTGTGGGCTACATTGCATTTAATCTATACCAAACAGTCACACTTCAAGTTTTAGCTATATATCTATATATTAAATGGAAAGACAAAGAATGATGTTTTCACATAATGGCATTATTTCCAATTGCATCTACTTTTTTGTTTATCAGATGTACAAGAACTTGGTGTTTATGCAGTAACTGTATACAGGTGTAATTTTGACAAAGCCTAAATAGTACAAAATTTCTTCTTACTGCATAGTTAAACATATTGTTCAGCGTTTGTCTAGAAAAATGTCTCTTTGAATGAATCAAGTAGCTCTGTCACAGTGTAACTCTCTATTGAGAGCACAGAGTAGTATTCCTCAGTAAAAGAAATACACATTTAGCAATCTTGAATTTTCTCCCTTTTGGGAGAAAATAATAATTTTCTCATAATTTCCATGCCATTTTTTAAATTCTCAATAAAACATTAATGATTATGCTTTACACACCATCAAGAGCAATAGAATTATGTTTTCCAAGTTTTCTAAGCTTAGTGGCAATTTTAGTTTGACCCTGTTGCCAATAAACACTACTATTGAATACTCTATTGTTGGGGTTGGATCTGTTTCTT
>WBNO01015654.1:26444-37185 GCA_013400575.1 Peucedramus taeniatus | reverse complement strand
GGCTCGGAGCGAGGAGAGGTGGCCGAAATGCCCGTCCTTGTCCCCGGGGAGCCGGGCAGGAGCGCAGGCACACGGTGGGCGGGCAGGTGTGCCCGCACCTGCAGCGCTGCGCAGGCCGGAGCCGCGCTCCGCGCTCCGCGCTCCCCGCTCGCACCCCAAGTTGCTTCCACGCCGTCCGAAGGGTTTGGGAGGTTTGGGGGGGTAGTGTGGTTAAAGTGCTTTTCTGCTGGCTTCGTGTCCTCCGTGCCCTCCGAGCCCTCGGGAGGTTTTGGGGAAGGAGCGTTAACTCTTTGCGGGGCTCAGCGCGCAGGTTCCGCGGGCGCAGCCCTGGAGAGCAGCGGGACCCTCCAGGCACGGCCGGGGGATGAAGGGGAGGGAGGGGAGGGAGGCAGAGCCGGAGCTCTGGGAACCGAGGCGATGGCCCCTGCCCCTTGCCGGGGTGCGCGGGGCTTTGGGGGCGCGCAGGAATGAATCCCTGCCCGATCCCCGCATCCCAGCTCCCGCTGCCTGCCTCCGTCCTCTCCAGCCCCCGAGCAGGGAGCAGCGGCTCTCAGGAGATGGATGCTGGAGTGAGGATGCCCGTGGGTGTGTGCGCGGTGGGGACAGGCTGTGAGGAAGAGGAGGAGGAGGGCTCTGAGGGCTGGCACCGTGCTGCAGGGACTGAGCAGCGTGACCAGCCTGGGGACAGCAGGAGACTCATCCTGACCGACCTGGTGAATGAAATAGTAGTATATTGTATGCTAGGAAAAATAAAAATCTTGAGCGCACATGTTATAGATTGATCGGAGGATACTGATCTGAAGCCAGCAGAGATTATTCTTTCCCTTTAGGCAGAGTGGGAGTACCTGTCTGTGACTCCTCAGGTCCCTACAAACCTCCTTATTCTGGGGTGATCAGATGTATTTTGGGTTCCTCTAAACTTAACTTGATTTCAGGTGGTGAATAACTTGTGTTTTGGGTCTTATTAATAAAAAATCGTGACTATACCAGTGGAAGCTCACTGCTGTGTGTTGGAATGTCGAGCTGCCTGAACACAAAGCAGGAATCTCTCACTGCCCTTTCAAGAAAAATCCTATAAACTTTCTGGAAAATACGGTGCTAGTGCCTAAGTTGTGGCGTTTTTTTTTTTTTTTTTTTTTTTTTTTTTTTTTTTTTTTTTTTTTTTTTTTTTGTTGGTTTTTTTTTTGTGTAATCTTTATATTTAGTACAATTGTATTTTGGGGAAAGTTAGTAGGAATTTCTGTAATAATTTGCTGACTGTTTGCTTCTTTGCCAGCTGTGAATGCAGGTGAGACATCAGCAACCACATTGGAGAACAAGTTTCCAGACACAGAACCAAGTAATACATACTATTTATAAATACATATTGCATATAAATTTTATTATATATGGCTGTAATGTCAAATATTACATGTAAGTCCATCCTGCAGGGTTGTTTAATACAAGTTTAATAACAAGGCAGGTGTAGAGAGCATGTTGCACTGAGACTAAAAGACAAATCTGGTGAAGCAGGAGTGTTTTCCTAAATCTAGTCAGAACTATAACGTGTTTCATATCTTACACAAAGATTACTCTCATTTAAACTGCATTCTAAGTGCATCTTGTGCATATTCTTAATCCAGATGCAGCATTTACCACTCGTGAAGAGGGGGTTATCTGGGCAAAATTGTAATCATCAAAGTCCATAAGGATGAGGCTTCTTTGCAGGACCCTTCAACTGCTTGCACAGAGGCTGGTGATGAAGTGCCAGAGATCTCATGGGTACAGGATTAGTTTCCTAAAAGTATTATGCTAGCACAAACAAGTAATAATAGTAATAGTAATAATAATAATAATTAAGGAGAAGAGTAAGCAATTGGGAAAGCAAACTCTTTCATGGCCAATGCAGACGAAATTCACGTTTTCCTGAAGTTTTCATGGTAAGTTTTTGTTCCTCCCCAGTGCAGTTGATGACCAGCTCAGTGATACTCTCTGCAGGAGCAGTTTCACGTTGGTGCTGATGCCAGTTTTAACCAGAGGACACCTTGCCTGCAGTGGGAATCTGGTCTCTGGTGTCTCTGTCGTGTTTTTACATGCTTAGCAGCAGAGTGCTAATGAAGGCAGGGTGCAGAGAGGGTGTGCTGGTTTTATGGCTGGCTAAAACATAGATTTAGGTTTGAAAATGAAAGTGCTAAGAACTAGATTAATGAGGTCTGGATAGGCAGTTAAACAGTGCCTAATTGATTACACTACAATAAATACTCAATGTGTACTTTTTTTTTCTGCAAAAAGTCGCATTCTGTTGTCTGATTATTAGGGAAATTTCTTAGGCTAGAAGGAACAATTGCTGAATTTTTTTTTACCTCCATCGTTTATGTTTATTATATTTTGAATTATTTTGGATTTAGGCAGCAGTTTATTTATTGGTAGGGTGGCTACCAATCTCCTTGTCATGAGTCATGACACAGTATTTCAGTTACCCCTGTGGACAAAATATTAAATCTTCCCTTCTTGTGGCAAAATTTACAATATTAGGAAATTACTTAAATCATAGGCCAAACACCCATTTACACGTGGCTTAGTTCTTCAGTGTGTGCAATAAGAACACACAGGCATGTGAAATGAGGATTTAACATTTCAGTGGCTCTCCAAAATGTGAATATGGCCAGCAGAGGAACTGGGTGTTAAACTGAGTTTGTATTTATACCCCACTAGAGGTGCAGAGCTGAGTTGCAAAGCAGGTATTGACTGCACAGTCCTGGAGCAGACAGTCCTTATGTAAGGGTAACCTCCTCAGTAGAAAGTGCCCCAAAATTAAGAGCTTATTGCTTGCTGATGAGAAAGATTAAATCTGTAGCCACAGGGTTGGGTTTGATAAGAGAAGAATAGGGATCTTGGCTAACAAACAATTTTATTTTTGTGGGTTTCCTACAAAAATGCTCCAACAGTTTCCAATGTCCAGATGCTGTTTTGTGTGCCCTTTATGTTTTCTGTTTTGGGGGGAAATGGTTGCTGTGTGTTACGCTTCTAAGTCTTGATACCAGTACTTCTGGGTGCAGCAGTGCCAGGCTTGCATTAATCTTTGAAAATATTCTAAAAATGTACCTTTGTAAACTGGAATAATGGGAACCTGCAGCCAGTGTTGGAGCAGCAGGTTACTTGGCTGTACAGTTGTATTCCCTGTAAAGAAATTAACTGAGCAGGGTATAATGAGCACTGACTGGTTCCTGGGAGTTGAGGGGGAAGGAGCAGAACCAGAGCAGAGCTCGTGCTGCTGTATTTTAAAGCAGGGTGTGAGAGGAATTTGGAACAAAAAAGTGTTTGGGCAACCTTTTCCTTTTGTCTGAAGAAAGAAATAAAGAAGAAGAAAAATAAAAAAAAGAATAAATCAGTTAATTGGAGATTTGTTGTTATTTTTTAAGGGGTTAGAATGGTTTTTTCCTGCCTGGAAAAATCCTCATGATATGTTGGGAAGTTTTTCCTTACACGTGGAGGAGGAGGAAAGCAATAAGAGAGGGACTCCTGAGGGACCCACATTCCACCACTGCAACAAGCCCTTTTTTTTTTTGTGCCAGCACCTGGCACAAAAGCAAGTCTGTGATGCTGGTAGATCCTGCAGATGAAGCTTTGGGTTTAGAGGAATCACGAGTGGGGAAATCAGAAAGGCTGGGGAGGACAAACCAGCTCCCAAAGTGACCCTGGAAATGCTCCCTCCACCCCTGTGAGGAGCCCAACGTCCTGGCACCATGCTTGCCCACAGTGAACGTTCCTCTGGCTGAGTGGGAAGCTTTCTCTGACACCCTAAAAAGCAATTTAATAATTCTATCTTCCACCCAGGGTTTAAATAAGACCAGCAGCAACAGATTAGAGACCGAGTAAAAGAGCATTAAAAAATACAGGGCTGCTCATTAAAAGAGTTTAATCTAATCTGTGCCCTCAAAAAGGTGGGCAAACACAATGCAGATGAACCACTAATTACCACACCAGAATGCTGATGTGTAAAATGAACAAATTGAAGCTAAATTCTCTGTTCTGGCACTTTTGAGCACTAGACTTGGCAAATGTAATAGTATTGAACACATTACTTTATGTGCAGTATGTATAAAATACTGACAGTTTTGCTAATACAAATGGTGCTCTTCAGAGGACCCCTTTTCTAGAGGGAAGGTCATCTAAAATCCTGGAAAATTTCCATTTTTTGGCAACAAACAAATAATAAACATCATTTTAATCGCTTAATATTTTCCCTAAAATTCTAAAGGGTACTTTTCCTCAATAGGAGAACCAAAATCAGAGTGAAGATTACAGGGAAAAGTTCAGTCAAAATAAAACCAAGAAGAATTTTCAGCCTGTTCTCAAAACAGTGCATTTCAGGATTTTTTTTTAATGTCCTTGAAAACATATGCAGGGGTGATAAGGAGTGCAAAATTTTGGGGGAGTTATTTTATTACACATAAACAAGAACAACAACAACAACAACAAAAAACAACAAAAACACAAACCCCCAAAAACCAAAAACCCAACCCAAACCAAAAAACCCCCACAAAACAACCAACCAACCAATCAACCAACCAATAACAACAACAACAAAACCAAAAAAACAGACCAGAAGAAAGAAAATGCTTAAAAACATGTTTATCTCAATCCCCAAATTCTTACCTTATCTGGAAAGTAGCTATTGCAGCCTTTTAATGCAAGGTCAGCACAAAAACAAAGGCAGAGATAATGCAAAGGTTATGAGGCTGGTTTTGCTTTGTATGGTGAATTGTGGGAGAATGATGCAGTGATTTTTTTTCTAAATTTTGATTGAAAACTGCAGCTTTTTTTAACTTTCCAAGCATGTTTTAATTGGATTGCAAGTATACTGACGCCTCATCGATACAATTTAAATAAATAATGTATTTCAGCAGTAACTGAAAAAGATTGATACTAAGAGTGATTTTAGCATGGCATAGTAACTTTGTGTGACTAGAACGACTCAAAGTCCAAACAAAATTGTGACACTGAAATGCAAAACCCACTGGGTGATAAAATATGCTTGTTAGCATCGAATATGCGAGTGGTGAACAATGCAGGTATTCCCCAATGAAACAAAACTCAGGGAAATGAGTATAAATAAAAACCCAAACAAGCTCTGATTCGTACAAACTTGTCCTGCACACACCTTCAAGAAATATTGTATAGGCTGCCATCAAAAGGATCGTCTGCAGTTTCCATATGATACCATCACTTTGTGGCTGGCAGTTCATGCTATAGCTCATGGATACAAACTTTGAAGAATATTAACAATATCCCATCTAATGGCCCAGTGTTTTTTGCACTCTCTGCCTCGGCATGTCTGCTCAGGGAGAGATTTTCCTCTTCCTACCAAACCTTCTCTCACTGAGAGGGTTTGTGACGTTGCTCACACTTATTGAAGATATAACCTGGCACTAAGTGCTGAACAAACAAACAAACAATCAAAAAAAGAGCAAAGAATGGCCAAGAATGAGGCATTTCTTCACACTGCCAAGCTTTTCTTGCTCATCCATCCCATTAGGCAGCAGGTTAGGATTGGAGTAAAGCACATGAAGGACAGAAAAGTCCTTTTTCTAGGGTTCCTTTTGAACATGGATTTCTCGGAGTGAAATCTGTCTGAGCTAGAACACTCCAGTGTTTCCACTGCTTCTTTTTAAAGCTGCAGCTCAAGCAATGTCTAAAACACTGGGAAAGGTCTGGCCAGCTGTAACTGCTGATGCTGTAGACTTGTATTTAAAAGACTGCACACAAAACAGCACGGGACAAAAGGACCCACACTTGGAGGATGGATAGATGCTCCAGAGGCAAGGCCAAGTGCCAGCAGAGTCATGAAGTTCATGTTAAGCATTGCACTGTAACCACATGCCCTGGAATGAATTATTGAGCTTCTTAAATGGTCATGCTAATGTTTTTACTTATGAGTTCTTACCTGTAGAGGTATGGTCTCATAATTACGGTAATTACAAGGCTTATGAGTCTCATCACTCAAATCACCTTGCTCCCTCAAGACATTCTCAAAATTGCTATCTGTCTGATTCCCACACACCGAAAAGGTAATTTTGGAGTAAAGTTTCCACAGTGAAAAAACAGCTAGAATAGTCAGAGGAAAGAAATACTCAGCTCTGTTACTCAAACCCCTTCTCGCTTGCAGTTTTCCTTCCAAACCTCTTGTGAGCAGGGAGGCAGCCAGGGGTTGGTGAGGGGCACAGTTGGTGTGGGGTGCTGCAGAGTGAGAACTACAGCACCGAGTTCATTAACTGCTGCCTGAGTTAATGCCCAACAAGAGATAGGAAGGAAGAAATATTTCTCTGTGGTGCCAGTGCTGGTGTTTCCAGCAGCATCAGCCCTAATGCTGAGAGCTGCACTGAGGGCTGTACTGGCAGCATGCTCAGGATTAAGGCTGCTGAATGTTTCTGGGCTTTGTTTTTTTCTTTTAAAGTTGTAGAATCATGGAATCACAGGATGGTTTGGGTTGGAGGGACCTTAAAGCCCATCCAGGGCCACCCCTGCCATGGCAGGGACACCTTCCAGTGTCTCAGACTGATCCCAGCCCCAGTGTCCAACCTGGCCTTGGGCACTGCCAGGGATCCAGGGCATCCCCACCCTCCCAGAGAACAATTCCTAATTCCCAATGTCCCATCCATCCCTGCCCTCTGTCACTGGGAAGCCATTCCCTTTATCCTGTCACTCCAGATCCTCACCCAAATTCCCTCTCCAGCTCCCTTTTAGGTGCTGATATTAATTTATTATGCCACTGGTTACTGGTTCCCACTTGGATGCTGAGTGATTTCCTGTAACTTTTTGGATGCAGCCATCCAGCCAGGTCCTTATCCATCCAAGAGTCCCTCCTTCAAACCTGTCTCTCCAATTCAGTGCCAAAGTCTGAGTCTACACAGAGCTAAGTAGTTCTGCTATGAAGACAGAAATTATTTAGAATGCAAAAGAAATCTTGTATCCTACAGGGAATAGCTGTATGCTTAATTTTGAAAGTTCAGAATTGCCTTATGGCTAAATATGTGCATGTGTGAAATCTGGAATTTGTGGAGATGGTGGCTGTTAGCCCCCAAATACATAAGAGAAAAACAGGAGAAAATGTGGAAGAGGAATGTTTAGAAATGCACCCTCTTTCACAGTATAGCAAAGAGTTATAAAAAATGATTGTATTTTGCAAGAATGTTGAGTATATTTTGTATCTAAATTAAATTATTAAATGTATATTAATTCTGCTTTAAGACCCTAATTAATGCCTCTTTGGAAGTAATGTGGAGGGGCATCCAGTGAAGAGAGAGAATGCTATAAATAGAAACCCCATCAAGAGGGCTGCTACTGGAATGTTCATGATAGTGTGGAATCCAAGCAAGCAGACAAAATTCAAGAAACAAGATGTAGGGTAACAGTAGTTCCACACTCTGAGTGTTGTATAAATTCAAATATGGTAAATCTTCAGGTGCTTTTTGATGACACAGTTCTTCAGAAAATACAATTATAACAAACTTATATTATCTCTAGTAAGCCTTTATCTGATAATATAACCAGTAATAACAAAACAGTAGAGACCTAAATCTGGACTTGTTAATGTTGTATTTACTGGTATGGTGAATTTGGTTTACAGGCTTGAGCCCTTAAAACACCATTTTATAGCTTCCCATTCCCCACCACACTGCCATATCTCTTTCAGACACCAACACTGTGGCACCTGGGAACACAGTTTAGTGGTGAACATGTGGTGCTGGGTTAAAGGTTGTACTTGATGGTCTTAGAGGCTTTTCCCACTTCAAAGGTTAACATGGAAAAAAGAAATTAAGGAAATTAACATTTCTTGCTAGAAATACCCTCCCTAAGCTCAATTAAAAATGTTTCTTTTTACTTATTTAATATCATGTCTAAAAATCCTTCAGTTACAGTGGTCTGATTATCTCATCATCCTACCTTCCCTTCCCTTTTACTCTGAACAATACTGTACATTTTCATAGTAATTATACTTTGATTTTCTATACACCCATGCTCTCACTTGAGCGTCTGAAAGGGTCTTAAGTACTATTGAATTGATCTTCAAAACACCTCTTCCATTATCCTCCTCATCCTCATTCCTCAGGTAGGTGGAAATAGCAGCAAGAAGCCTGTGACCTGTGAAAGGCAACAGAGAGAGCAGGGGCAGAGAGGGAAGAGGGTGAGAGCTGAAAATGGGGGACACCCAGCCTCACCTTAACCCCCCAGCAATGCCCCAGAGGATAAAACAGGATAGAGCAGCTGCTCCTCAGCTTCTGGAAACCCACAACGAGCTGTCATCTCCCAAGGTGCTTTCAGCCACCTCAGTGTGTAAACATTTTCCTGAAAAAGGCAAGGTAATTTACCAGACAGACAACATTTGTAGCTGTTGTTGCAAACATACACGGATATGTATTTTTACATGAAGGAAATACTCCTAGCCCTAAAGCTCCTGACCCTAAATCCAAACGTTGTTTGACTGAGCAGGTGAGGGGACAGAAGTTACCAAGAGTTGGGATAAAAGGGATTGAGCAGAAAGTGACCTGGATTTGGGTAAACTGTCGGGATGGCCGACAAAAGAACCATGGGTGGGAAAGCAGTGCTGCTGGGTGGGTCTCCTTTGAATTGGTGCTCGGGGGCACATTCCACTAGTCTTACAAGCAGAATAACCACCTTTCTGTCCTCTGCAAATCACGCACAACTGTATACATTGCACACCAGGGATCCACCGTTTAATTTTACGTCTTATTTTGGCTTTGTTTCTCGAATTTAGCTGCTTTTGTGAAAATTCCTGGAAGAGAAATCTGTGCCTTCAGCGTGATTTAGTCTGAGTCTTAGAGGACTTACCCGGGTTTGTCATTCCTCAGGTGTGGCGGCCCCAGCACCAGCCCGGATAATGCAGAGTGATTGCTGGGCTGAATGAATCCTGACAGAGGCTCCCTGAGTTCAGCAGAGCTGCACCGGCGGTGAGTTTGGCCCGTGGATCCCATTGTTATGGTAAGGAGCTGTCAGTGCCGTGCACAGATCAGGGGAGCCAGCGCTGATGAGCTGCTGAAGCTAAAGCGCGCTATTTCGCAGTGTTATTAAATAAATCATTCAAATTTCGGTGACAGATTGCTCTCAGACTCTTCTCTTCCTGACTTCCTGTGACTCCTGCTGTATTATTTACCTGGTGAAAGTGCTGCACAATGGCTGGGGCTGGGGATTGGAGGTGGTTTGGATAACCTCTACCCCCTGCCCTGCCTGAAATTTTCCAGTGCTGTAGGTAAATACTTCAGTGAACCCTTGTGCCGGGGTAAATTTGGTCAAGTGGGCCAGTTCTTTTGGGAATCATGGACTAAAAGTAGGAAATCTGAGGTAAATATTGGGGGGGACACACAAGAATTCTGAAACTGCAAAAACCTGGTGTTGGAATTCTACTGACAGGGTTTGGAGGGTTGGAGGCCAACAAATCCTTTTTTTTTTTTTTTTTTTTGCACACACTTCTGCAGTGGAAATTGTCAGCAGTTTCAGGTCAGGAAAGTATTCCAGCAACACTCAAAGGATCATCTTGCTTGATACACTCAGTGATTATGCAGCATGCTGCAGGTTTCAGACTTTAACTGAGTAAATGTACAGATGGTATGGGGAAAAGGACCACCAAACCCAAACAAAACTAGATTTGATAATACCTCTAATTTAACTGCTCATATGACTTTTGGAGGTTCTGGTACATTCCTGGACTCTGTAATTCAAAAGAAGGAAAAAAGTCCTTGACCATGTCCAAATAATGATAAACAAAAGCATGAGTGTTATAAATAAATTTATGTTATTTAATAGAGTATTTGGTGAAGTCTAGCATAGAGGTGATATTTTAGCACATGCTCACCTCTCCATTTTAGGTCTTTTCTGTGATGTAAAGAAAATTCTTAGCAAATGAGAAAAAGAGGTATATTAAAAATGTATGGTTACAGAGCATGACCTTCTGTTGGTGAGGACATTTAAACAGAGATTTTCTCCAGTGGCACAACTGTTGTATTAGGAATGCTAGAGAGTAGGAAAACGATCAGAATTCCTCGACGAGGGGAGGCCTGAAGGAGAACCGCATAATCCCTAGTTTTAGGTTACTTTGTTTCTGCACCCATTTAACTCACATTTAAACAAGTGGCTTTGAAATGCTCACAGAGAGAGACCATCACCAGGCTATGCGCTTATGCTTAAGAGATATTTAATAACATTTTTTTTTCCAAGTAAACTTTTAAGTTTCTTAAAGAAGCATCTCCATTCTGCTCTTCATAAACTCACACTAGTGTTACAGGCATGCTCTCTGACAGCACAAAGCAGTTTAATTTCATTATTGCAGGTCTATGTCCATAGCCCATTGGATGTTTTCTAGGGTACAGAAGCCCAGAGCCACATCACAACCCCCTCATAACTCCCAAAGTCCACCTCAACCCATGATAATCCCCCCTGTAGCTCCCCAAATCCATAACTGCCCTATAGCCCCCTGAGACTCCCTAGAGCTGCCCCAAATTCATGAAAAGCCCTTATAGCCCCAAAGACTTCTCCTGAGCCCCCAGGCTCCCCAAATCCATGATAACTCCCCAGAGCCCCCCACTCCATATTACCTCCCCATTAACCCTCTTGTCCCTCTAAAAGCCCCATTGTCCCCTATAGCACTCCCAGACCTCTCTAGAGCCCCTTCAAATCTATAACACCCCAGAGCCCCCCAACTCCTCTGCACTCCCCAAACCCCAAGAAAACCCCCTACAGATCT
>WBNO01015654.1:1009-21089 GCA_013400575.1 Peucedramus taeniatus | reverse complement strand
AGAAGGAGGAAAAAGAGGAGGAAAAGGAAAAAGGAGGAGGAGCGCACGGTACGTGAGGGGCGGCGAGCGGGGCTGGTCCCTCCCGCTCTCCTCGACCCTGTCCGCCGGGGCCGGGAAGACCGAGGAGAGGAGGAAAAGGAGGAAAATCTGTGCGGGGCTCGCCTGGCCTCCATCAGCCGGCCAGGCCCGTGCGGGTCGGCTCGGGGCTCCCTCACGGAGTCTGGAGAGGGGAACGGCCAGAGGGGATCCCATCCATCCATCCCAACATCTGCCAGGGCTGCCAGAGGATGGGCCGGGCTCTGCTCGGCGCCGCCAGGGCCAGCAGCAGCAGCAGTGGCCATCAAATGCAGCCCGGCCAGGGGCAGGCCAGCAGGAGGAAGAACTTGTGTGCATGGAGGGGCAGAGCCCTGGAACAGCTGCCCAGGGAGGGCCTGGAGTGTCCCTGTGTGGGGACAGGCCAGCCCCAGCTGGGCACGGTGCTGGGACACTGCCCAGGGGACCCTGGCTGGGCAGGGCAGGGCTGGGGAGCTCCAGAGGAACCTTCCAGCCCCTGAGACCCTGGGATTCTGTGATTCTTCACATCTGCCGTTTTCCAGAAGCACAGAGCTCTGTGAACCCTGTGAGGGAACTGTGCACTCCTCACCTTTTTCAGTGAGGGCAGTTTGCATCCCTTCATCAGGGCTGGGGCACTTGGGGAATTGCAGAAACACCTGCACTGTCTGTTTCCTGCTTTTCCCCTTTCCTGGCATCCAAGAGGCACAGAGCAGCAGAGCCTTGGGTTAACTGCTGTTGAGAGTAATGTGCTTCAAGTGCTAATAAACAATTTTTGTCGTGGGCAGACAGAATGATGATGTGACTCAGGGTCAGATACTGAAAAATAATGAGCATTGTGTGGGGTGCTGTGTCACTTGTATTTCTTGTTAGGGAGAGGTGTGATCTGGTTGTAATAGTTACAGGTTATTGTTGTGATAGCCACTGACAAGACAAGGGGAATGGCTTTAAAATTGGAAAGAGCAGGTTTAGAGTAGATAATGGGAAGAAATCCTTCCCTGTGAGGGTGGACAGGCCCTGGATCCCTGGAAGTGCCCGAGGCCAGGCTGGACACTGGGGCTGGAGCAGCCTGGGACAGTGCAAGGTGACCCTGCCCATGAAACAAGATTAGTTTTATGGTTTCTTCCATCCAGACCATTCTGTGATTCAGTGGTTTGTTTGTGGTGCTGCAGTGCTGCCTGATGTCCACAAACACATTAAACCAGCTCTGTTTATGACACATCCTCATTGAAATAGGCAGGGGGAGAGGGGAGGGGGCCAAGTAAAAATCACCAAATTCTCTGAGAAAAATTTTATCTTACAAACCCTATGAGGGACAGGGAAGGTTTTGAAGCCATATTTTTGGGCTGCAGTGCAGTATGAAGGAAATTCATGTTAAAAGTGCAGCTGTGGGCTGCCAATACAGGGAAGATACCACCATACTGGAACCAGTCCAGAAAAGAGCCCCAAAGATGATTAAGGGTGTTTGGTGTATGAAGCAAGGCTGAGAGAGCTGGGATGAATCAGCCTGGAGGAGAGAAAGGTCAGTGGGACCTTCTGAATGTCCATAAATACGTGGTGGGAGGGAATAAAGAAGATGGAGCCAGATTTTGTTCAGTCAAGATGACACAAGAGGCAGCAAGCACAAGCTGACCAGTAAATGCTTCCAGTTAAACAGAAGAAAAAATATTCCCTGCTGTGGTAATTGAGCACTGAAACTGGTCCCTAGAGAGGCTGTGGCATCTGAGGCCACATCCAAACCACTCAATGCCAGGGTTTAGTTGAGGTGTTGGGCCATGGGTTGGACTCAATGGTCTTTAAGGTCTCTTCCAGCCTGGTGATCCTGTGAATTCTGTGAATCTCCATCCTTGGGGATAACCAAAACCCAAATGGAAACCATCCCAAGCAACCTGCTGCAGTTGACACTGCTGTGAGCAGGGGGAATGGACCAAAGGTCTCTTCCACCCTCAGCTGTTCTGCAGATCCACGATTCCCTGATGGAATTGAAGAAAAGCCTTTGTGTTATTTAAAACAATAGTGGTTTTTTTTCACTATGCTTTGTTATTTTCCTATTGAGTTGCTGTGAATTAGTGACATTTCTTGATGGTGTTCTCATCTGCCAGCACTAACCTTCATTTTGCTCTGCAGGTGTCCTGTAGCATGGCAGGTGAAGAAGGCTTCTTTTTGGAGGAGAAAAGATTCAAGCAGCACTGTGAAGACTTTGTCAAACATTCACAGCAGATAGGAGATGGCTGGGAGTGGAGAACTAGCAAGGTAAAACAATCAGAGTGTTGGCTTTTAGAAACTCCTGCTGGGCTTTTTGAGCTGTTGACAGCCACCACAAGCTGAAACATCCTTTACAGGTGTGTTGATGTGAGGGCTTAGGCCAGTGCAGGTATTGAGTAGGGCTGTGGATCTCTGAATCCTGGCCAATCTATCAAAACCCTTTTTCAGCTGTGGGCAGGACCAGGCTGAATGAATGTGGTGTCACTGTGAAATTCAATCCCTCCTACTCTGGGCAGCTGTGTGTGGTTTTATATCCAAGGTTCACTTTAACCCTTTAGGCTGAAAGAGCACATAGCCTTTGTTCTAGGGCCTTGGCTTAGTATTTTCAGTACAAAACCTGTCAGTTGCATACAGCAGTCAGACATATCTGCCAGCATTAATGATCAATTCTCATTATTTGCTGCTTCTCCATAACACTCAAACCTCTACAATAATAACTACATATTGTTTCTAGGTCATTAATCAAAATTTTAAATAGTGCAGGGCTAAGACTAGTCCCAAAGGACCCCATTAGAATCACTTCTTTTATGATGATTTTCCCATTTTTTAAGTTACACTTGAGATCTGTGAATTAATAAATGTTCATCCTATGGCATATGTAAGATTGGTGTGGTATTGTTTTATTTTTTTTAATTTCCACCTGTGGAATCCACGGATATCTTAGGGAATTCTGAGCATGAGCTCCAGGTTGCATGTTTATCAGCCAAACATGTCTTCTGAAATGACGCTGACAAATTCTGTTTTCTTTAAGAAAAATGCTCTTACTGTACATATTTTTTCATTTACTGAATTCTATATGACTTTTGTTATTTTGCTCAGGATAATGTCGAACTAATATGTGCATGGGTACACAGATTATCCAGTATTTGTGTTATAGGGTATAAATATATATTGATACAGTATATAAAAATGTATTGTTACAGTATATGAAATGTATTGCTGCATGCTGGCTTTCATGTTCTCTTTTTTGTGTATTCTTTCTATTGTAGAAAAATTGGTATTCTAGCTTTCTTTCTTAGTTTAATGGCTTCAGTGGTTTCCCATGTTTTCATGCATTTTTTGGAGAAAAGTCATGCTTTTTCCAATCTGTGCCATCATTTTTACATATGTAGTTGTACATTAATATTTGTAACCCTTTCATCACAATCAGAATTTCAGTAAGAGGGAGGACCTTGGACTTAGATTTGTTCTATTTAGGAGTTTTTATAAGAGAGCAAATATTAGCCAAGTGTTACAATGCATCCTTTCTTACAGAAAACCATTTGAAACTTTAGATTTCAGTTCAAGGCTATATTTGTGAGGATTTATTCAACAAAGAAAGATGCTCTGAGCCTCTACTGGGAATTTAATACATGGGTCAAAGTCTGAACTTTCTGTGAAATAAGAAGCTTTGCTGGAAATAGCAGAATGAGATAGATTTTTGTTCTCATATAAAAAAAAAAATCTAAGAGGGTTGTTTTCTTTTTTTAATGGGCCAAGTTGGCGACTCTGTGATTTCAGTGATAAAAACCTGGCCATGGAGACCATCCATTTATAGTGTGGAGTCTGGGAAGAAAGCTTTTCCTCAACAAGATGCCTCATTGTCNTTTTTTTTTTTTTTTAACCCAGTATATGTGTTGTGGGTAGTTTGGGGCACTCTTAATTTTGCTGATGTAATGCACTTGGATCCCATTCCTCATTCCTGACTCACGTGAATAGACCCATTGATAGCAGTGAGACCACACAAGTGAACCAGGCTGGTAGAACTGTGTTCCTGTGTTCCTGTGTTTTCTGTGGAGATTAAATTTAGATGATGAAATACTCATTGTTCTCGTGGAGCTGGCTCTTGGTGCATAAGCTCACATGGCCCAGGCAGAACCCTGTATTTATAGCTGTAAGTGAAATGTTCCAAATGATGTTATTTTTATAATGTGTTTTCTTGGTTTGGGGTTTATTTTCCACCGGAAGAAAGCTGTAAAAAAGCCAAGAGCACCTCTCCTGCAGGAGCTGGTGGAGCTGAACTTGGGTACTGCTGTTAGGGATGAATGGTTAAATCTTGCTGTGGAGGTCGAGATTTAACTGAAGCAAACGAGGCCCTGTTTGCTCTCTGCTTTATGTTTGTTTCATATTTAGTGAGGTTATTCCAGGTAATCATACCAAAAGCTGCATTAGTTCCCTTTGGCTTTTGGTACAGCTGCAGTAGGAAGGGACTCCCTTTGCACATTAGTTGGATCAGGGTTCTGGCTACAGGTTTGATTTATAGGGGTATAGAAGAGTGCAAAACTCTGTGGAGTGCAGCAGGAGGGATGCTGCTCCTTCCTGCCTGCTCTGACAAAGCTACAGAGACTGCTGGCTCCATCCCTCCATCCCTCCATCCAGTTTTCTTGTAGCTTTCACAGAGTGCAAAGTCTGTGAAGTTTAACTGCTCTCTGTTGTGGGGAGGAACCGGTTCAGGGAGGAGGAGGAGGCTCAGTCCAGCCCTGCTCTGGCACAGCTCGCTGTGCCGTGGGGCATTTCACCTCTGTGGGTGGCTGCAGCCCTTCCTCTGCTGCTCTGAGGGGGACAAATACCTGTGCAGGTAACTTCCCTCCTGCTGGCACTGTTGGGAAGCTCCACGAGGAGACACTTGAGAGGAACGGGAGTGTTGAGAGTGAAAGAAGTGGATTTTCTATCACCAATTTAGGCTTAGTTTTTCTTTCACCATTCTCTGTGCACTGCGTTCCTGCACAGGCTGCACAGCCAGGACTTGCAGGGAAGTTTGGTGGGTTTATGCTCTTAATGAGATTTGTTGAGAAAATAAAGCATACAGTAGAAGTGAGCAATGTAATTGCCTATGCCGTTAGTCATGCTGAAATATCAATGGAAAAAGTACATGTAGAGAGCATTATCCGTTTCTTTATGTGTGAAACTTGATCAGAACAAAGTAAACAGGTAGTTCATAGTAGATTTTGGAGTATGTGTAATCTACAGTGTCTTTGGAAAGAGAGAACTAGTGTGTCAGTATAAAACCTGGGATGGTTTGAAGGTAAAAATAAATGGCATAAACTGTCAGCAATGATAAATTAACCAAAGAGTTAAAATCACAGTTAAATTTGCAGTCTTGTCAAGTAATTGAATGCTATGTTAATGAATTTTGTAGTGAGACTGTTTTGAATAGAATCCTTTTTCATCAGATGTTGTGCATATGCTCTCTGTTTGTCTAAAATAAAATGTAATGAAACAGCTAATAAACCCCCAATTTATTTGTTTCCATTGAGAAATAAATCCTCAACATGCAACTACTGTTCTTTGTGTTCTGGACATGCTTTCTTCCTTTCAGAATGTCCCTGTTATTAAACATTTTCTCTCCTCTTGCTCCTAATTAGGAAAAAAAAAATGTGCAGGTAAACAGGCAGTAATGAGGAAAAACTCCTAAACCTTTCTTCTGCCACTCTGGGATTGTACAAGGGCACCTAACAACTGTGGGCTGTGTGGCCTGGGAAGCAAAATGATAAAATGGGAACTGGGAGAAGGCACAGCTTTGTCTCTTTTCCCTTATGTTTGACTTCAGAGGTGATCAAGAGAAGGAAACCAGTTGTGAGTCTGCATACATAAATTCTGAAGTAGTTTTGTTTTGTTTTGTTTCCAGAACTTTTTTAAGTTAGAGGGGGAAACAGTGCAAAACCAAACCAGCCTCGCAAGAGTTGGGAAGTTAATCCTGGCATGAATGCACTGAAATAGGTCAAAATCGTTAATAACTCCTCCTCTCTTCATCACCTTGGTGCACTGCCTTCCCGTTCTTTGGCACTTATCCTGATCCCCAGGGTGCAGTTGTCTTATTCCATTAATAGCTGTATTAAACTTTATTTCTGCTGTTGAGGTCTTTGACTTCCTTCAACACCAAGAACTGGTGTAAATTACCCGTGAGAAGGTGCTGAGGAGCACTGCAGTCATCAGTGCCTATAAAAAGACTTGGAGCCTGTGCCTAAATACCATGCTCTGTTTATTTTCTAGAACAGTGAAGGCATTTACCATTTTGGTTACAGAAAATTTCTTTTTTCTTTCTCTTTTTCTGTATGCAGGACCTTGGTGATGGTTATCTTAGTAAGACATATTTCCAAGTAAGAAACAGACACATCCCACCAGACCTCAAGGAGAAAAACAATGATAACACTGAACAAATGTTATTTGCACATGTAGAAGTAAGTACAGATTTTTGAACTTACCGTGTTTATGAAATAAGTAATAAAATTAAAAACCACTGTGCTAGTGAGTCCTTCCCACAAGACTTCAGATCTGAAGTTACCAGTGGCTTTTAATTAGTTGTCCTACAGTTATAGGAAAACTAAATAACACACCTCATTGAGATGTACAGCTGTATTGGTGATGAAAATTGGGAAGAAATGAAAAAGATTACAGCACCCTTTATGTAGGTGTTCTCATAAGATAATATTTCTTAGCGTTTTGATTCACTGACATTAAGGAAACTTTTTTGTGTGTGTGTGTTTGGAAAAAGGTTAATCATAAAGATTTATTTATCTTATAGGTAAATGTTGGTTAAAAGAACAGAGGAAAGTTTGAGGTTAATACTTATTTGAAGTGATATATATTGAGTAAGACTTTTATACTCAGTGGCTACTTTTCTACTGTGGAACTGACTTAAAAGACTTGAGCAATTTTTTGAAAGTGGTGGTGGGCAATGAGATGTTCCTGAAGGAGAATAAAACATCTTTCTTCCAGAAAATGAAAACGGTTCATTAAACTCTGGTTGGACTGATCTGAATAATTATTTGCTTGCTTGAGTCTTCATTAGACCTCCAGATTATTGACTAATCAGGATATAAATTACAGGGATTCCCTCCCTTGTTATGTTGTTACCATAAATAAGAAAATAAATCTTGGACTATAATAGACTGAAAGCAATGTATTCTGTATGCTATAAGCTGTTGAATAGGTAGATGTGGTAAACTTTGCAGTTACCTTTCCTGAATCTCCTTTCCTTTTTTCATCAGCACTCTGATTGCATTTTTTTTTTTCCCACTGAGACTCTGGTACATTTAAGACATTTCTGGTCTGAAATGAGTATTCTTTTGGCCTGGTTTCTGAAGGAAATGGCACTTAAAACAATTGTGCTATTAGTCTGTGATACAGTAATTTCTGCTGATTTTTGAGCTCACTCACAGGTTTCAGCTGCATTTTAAGGAGGGATAGATATCCAAGTCATTTAATGAATAGCTGAGGCATTTTTCAAGTTTTTCTTTAAATTGTATTCTAGTATTTTGTAGAAAGAAGGTGGGTATCAATGCCTCAGGGGTTGTTATTTAATTGTCATTAACAACAGTGTTTGTATACTTCAGTCCTGACTTGTAACAACAGATTACTGCTTATATTGAAAATTGCTTTTGATTATTGTGACCTTTTTTCTTCTCTTAAATAATGAATCAAATCTTCGTTACATAGTGCATTTTAAAAGAACACCTGTAAAAAGCTATTGAGTCCTTCTTCTGGTGTCAGTTACAGAAAATATCATAAAACAAAAAATACTTCATAATCTCTAACATACTGGAATGTTAAATACACCAAAGTATTAAAATAAATAATACACTGAAATAAGATTCCAGGCCAAGTTTTGTGATTTATCAAGATACTGAAGTGAATAGTCCTTGATATATTTGGAAAGATTTCTTTGTTTTGAGCCATAGTAGTGTGCAGGTTGGAAGGACCCTCTTGGAAAAGGAGCCTTTGTACCTGTTGTGTAGGAGCAGTAAAGATGAAGAGTGAAGCAACAGAAAGGTCTCAGAAAATTATGGAGGTTATAAGACCATAAGAAAAAGAATTAATTTCCTCTCCAAAATATTCAGTGCCTAATAGAGATGATGTCAAATTTACATTCTACATTGAGCTGAAGGGTAACCAGACTGTTACAGTTATTTAATCTGTCAAAGAGGAAAATGAAATTTGCTTTGGATGTGTAGAGTAAAGCTGTGTGTTTAACACTAAGAAATGAAAATGGTGACTGTAGAGAGGTTACATTTTCTTAGGCACAGCAATTTCTGTGTAAGATGCATGTTCTTTTTCACAGATATTGAGTGCTAGAGACCAAATCCACTCTAATAACAATCTGTTATTTAAATAGGTGTTAGGTTTTGGGTTTTTTTTAAGTTTTAATATATGTTGTACCCATTAATCACATGGTGTTACAGAATTATTGCAATCTGTTTGAATAAGTTATTGAAATACATTCTGATGAAAAGCAAAAGTTGTGGTCTTGGTGGAAATTGGAAAGGTTTCTTCTGGCTATATGCATTCAATATTTACTTTTTTTTTTAGAAAATTAATTAATTTTATTTTTAGATATTTGGAGCTTTAAAAAGCTCTAAATAGGAATTAAAATTTATTTTGTAAAAAAACAGCCATTGACTGATAGTTCATATTTCAGAATTTTCAGATCTAGAATTACTGTTACGATCTTGATTTTTCCATATTGTATCTCTATTATTTGTCTCTTTTTGGAATATTTCCATCTGTCTAATCTGATCTCATCTAAGGTGTGGTAGATATGATGCATGTGCATATAATAGTATGATTAACTGGGAACAGTAAGAAAGGAAAAATACTGAAATTAAGATCTGAGTAATCGACATTAATTGTTTGGAACAACCAGTGTTGACACAAATAAAAAAAGACTGTGCTGTGGAATATGCCAGGGCATAAGAGGCCAGAAGATTTTCCTCCCCTCATCCTGGAAATCCAGTTCAAAGGTTAGAAATAGAACATTAGTTTTGGAAGACAAGGTGAAAAGTTGGAGGAAAATCAGAAGACAGATTTTTGAAGTTGGGTGAAGTTATGGGAAAATTATCCGTAGTGAGGATTTAACTCCTGTGCAAGGGATTGAACCCAGGACACATCAGGGAGGACTTGATGTAGAATAATTCATAAATATATCCTGTTGTAGTGGGGTACAGTTAGAATGTTAAAACTGCAGAGGGGCAAAATTATTACTGTTCTACTCATTTTGAGTCTGTGAAGAGACATTGAAACCTAATTATATGATAAAGAAGATACACAAATAGCCTGAAGCAACTTTATTCAAATAGAAAATCAATTATCAGTTATCACAGTATCAAAAATGTGCTAATCTTGTGGGATCTACTGGAAACCTGACCAATTTACTTGGAGTTTGTTTCACCTCATTGATTAGCACGGATGGTTAATGTTTCCAACTTTCCATCTCATTGACTGGTGTCTAAATATCAGGAGCCTTCCTGGTGAAGGAGTGATGAATAACTTTGTATTCTGGTCTTTTCCACAGAGCAGTCTGTATTATGTGCTGGTTCCTTTTATACAAGTTGTGTTTTCATCTGAAAACCAAGAATAAAATTCTATGTGGGTTTCTTTCTGCTTATTTTAGATATCTGCAATATAGAGCTTGTCACTTAAATCTTTGTTTCAGCCTGAGGAGGTAAAAAAGCATTTTTGGGTATAAATCAGTTGACCTATTTTAGGTGTCTCCTCTAAGAGAGGATGAGTCTAAAAGTGTGTGTTTTCCCTCAGGGGTGATCAAGGTTAAGCTACATGGCTGTAGATGCCTGCATGTTGTCCTGTGAGCCCCCTACAACAAAAGGTGGCTCTGAGCTCCTTACAGCACTGGGAATTTGTGCTGGTGACTTCACTGCAGCTGAGATTTCACTTTGATGGTGGAGCTCATACTTAGTAGAGGATTGTGTTCTGTAAAGTAGCAACTTGAAGACAGTTTAAGGAAGTTTGTCTTTTTATACTTGGCAGTGTCTCAATTGTCAAGCTGTTTATCTTAATGAGGTGCCTGGGGATCCTGTCTTAGGCAGACCCTATTTTTCTATTTTTCCATCCTCCTGTAAAAGGATTCATGCTGTTCTTCTGGTATGCCATCCTCTATTTTTTGTGGTTTTACTTTAATCAAGATGTTTATTTCAACATTCTGATTGGTAAACAGAAACTACTAATGACATTGTGACTGATGATAAACTTCAGGCCAGGTTGGTGGAGGATGCTCTTCTGACCAGTGAGATGAGATTCAGTCCCTTGGATATGAGCTGAAGAGTCATAAACCTTTTAGAGTCTCTTCCAAAAGAATAAAAATAGCCTGAGATGTAAAGCAAGGGACAGATAGGAACACACGGGCGCCATTTGAAAATTTTTAAGTTGCCATTTTGTTCTGGTTAAATTTTTATTGAATCAGTTGTTGTCTTTCTGAGCTGTTCTGACTTTATGCCAGCTGAGTGTCATCTGTACTTTTCCACAGACAGCATAAATCCTGTGTAGCCACCATAAAGCATTCTGGCTAATTCAACAACAGTCTTCAGTATGTATTCTTTCTTAATCCAAATCAAATCTGTCCTCCCAGGACATCTGTCAGGGTCTTTATCAGTGAACATGGGACTGTGACTTCTTTTCTAGCAAGGACAGAACAGTTACATACATTATTGCATGAATTGTTGATAAGGTGAAAAATACTGTACAAGATTCAAAGTGAAGGTAGTTCTCCTGCCTCAAAGAGCTTATACTCTAAACGAGTAAAATGGGAAAATCTGGATTCACTTTATGCATTCTCTTTGTTTGTTATTCAAATAGCCCAAGGGAAGCAATAACTTGGAGTAATAATTCTCAGTGTGTGGTTTGTCTCAGCTCCTCTGGGTATTGCAGGAGAAGTGAGTCAGCACAGAACCATTCCTGGAGCTGGAGCCACTGCACTTTGTAAAGGAGGGGGCAGGTTGGGAATGCTGAAGGTCTGTTCATACCTGATACTGCCTTTGGAAAACGAGCCCTGAGCCCCAGCAAACACGCTGATGGAGTTATGCATTTGCTGCATTGTGGGCTCCACCTTTGCTGGCAGCTGTTCATGAGTGTTGACGGGGGATGTGGGAATGACTCTGACATCTTTCTTAATCCTGTGTTGTAATTCCATAATCTGCTGTTCAGCTGTGCTTTTAAGTTTGTAGAAAATAGAAAACTACAATTTTTAGCAATTATTAATATTTTTTTCTCTAAACAAATCCAGTGTTTTTACAATTAGGAACAGCTCCTTTTTCTTTTTTCTGTGCAAAAATAAATAAGATTAACACAGTGTAAACATTTGCATAACCACAGTATTTGTTGGATGGTTAAGTGAAAACCCAGCAAACACTGCTTAAGGAGAAAAATGTAAATACATTTAATAGAATCCAGCATTCACTGCAGGAAATAATGGAAGTACCTTAGTAAGGAGGAAGAAAATCAAGTATTGCATACCTAAACCATCAGTTTGTAGTCAATGTGTTGGGCTCAAGAGCAGTGAAGTTGCTCGTGTACCAGCAGTGTTTTCAAATGTCAGAAATGAAACCCAAATGGAGACCTGTAAAAAATAAATCAAGAAACCACTTAGGCTGAAGAGTTCTAAAACATATTGCAAAAACACAGTGAAGATCCTCGTGATTTTGCTTAAAAATCTATTAATCTGAAAGTGGAATTAGCCTTTATTAAACCACAGGAAAATATTCCAGTGTGGATTTTATTAACTGTTGTCTACATGGAAAGGCAGAATAACGACATTGTTTAGAAATATCAGGGCTGGAAGGAACTTTGGTGTAGACATTGCACCCCTTCCTAAAGCTGGAGAAGAAAAAGAAGAAGAAACAGAAGCCACCTGAGTCCCAGTCCTGCTTTGGGGCTCCCTCTGGGATGCCTGAGTTTTCAAGGAGGAGGTTTAAATGCTTCTGCTCCTGTAAAGTTCTGGAGGCACGGGAGGTTTCTGTCTCCCACACACAGACCTTTGTGCATCATTTTCTGCGTGTCACGTTGGAATCCTGGCAGATCTTGTTAGCAGTAGTTACATTTAGTTTCCAACAGCTTTCATGACATGCTGTTGGCTTGACTGTCGTTGAGGGTGGTGGGACCCTGATCTGAATTCTCTATCTTGCACATTCTTTGATTGCTGTTCTGTTTTACCCACTATTAACTTTCCACAAATTTTAGGAAATATATCAAAAGCAAGTATATAAACTAATTATTATGCTTTTGGGAGAGCTGAAGGAGCACTTTGTACAACCCCCAAAAGTGATTCATTTTCTGTTTAGATGTTAGCATGGAGTGATTTCAACTTCTTATCTGCCATCTTGGTATTCAGAGCTGTCACTTAATATTAGAAAAAAATGCTACATCAGACACAGGAAAAGATGCTCTAATTAAGGTTTGGTAACTGAATGTGACAGTTTAGTTGGAGTTAGCCTGGTTGAAGGCATGATGTCATTCCAGCACAATGTCTTTCTTCTGCAATAAATAAACCTTCATTTCCTGTGGAGCATGCTCTGAGGCTGTGGGGAGTGAAGGTGATTTTCCCAGAATCTGAACTTTGAGAGAGTAGTAATGCCAGAGACAAAACTATTTATAAGCTCACCCTTTTGTCCTGGTGATCCTGTACTTAGATATCAGGAAGGGGTATTGTTGTTTTGCTCCCACTTAGTGCATTTTCTCATGATGTCTGGAAAGGTGTTTTAAAAACCTTTACAGTGATTTTAGATCAAAATCAGAGTAAAGCATTTACACTTTTTTAATTCTTCAAGTTAAAATTAAATAATTCTAGTTTGATTTAATGTCATAAATGTACATTCTGGTGGGATTTCTGTGCACAGTAAGTCATTATTATGAGGTTGTAAAAAATAGTTTTAAAAAATTGTGCCAGAGCAGACTTGGACCGTGGCTGTATTCACATAGTAAATTGTGTTAATTTGCCTTAGAACTGTGTGTAATTGCATATACAGCACCAGTGTCAGAGATATGTAGGCCACTCAGTCACTCACCTTTGTGGACTGTGTGCTTCCCCTCTCAACTTGCTGGGTTAATATGATTTTTTACAAGTCTTGGTGACTTTTCCATCAAATGTTTTGATGCTTGGCATGCCTTGATAGCTGGGCAAAACATCAAGAGATCCCAGCTTCTGCAGTTTTATCAGTGGAAAGGCTTGTGAGAAATTAAAATCTGTTTTTCTGTTTCCAATTTAAAAAATATTACTGCTGTGGTCTTAATAGGAGAGACAGTTTAAAAAAAAAAGCATTTTTCCTTTGTTGTATCGTTCACCCCCTCTCTCTCCCTCTTTTTTTTTTTCCTCAAAAAATGTTCAAAATGCTATGAATGGAGGAGATACTGAACTGGTGGCCATATCAACAGTGCTTATGTTGGCACATTTGGCCACACTTTGGCTTCCTTTTATTTAATATATTGAAACTGATGGATGTTTTAACTCAGTAGCACTATGACATTTCCTAAGCAGCGCTGTGTGCCTGGGGATAACGGGAATGAAGAGTTTTGGGGGGATCCAAATTCCCCCATTTTTTAAGCATTTTGATATCAAGACATACTTCAGGATGCAGCAGAACACGACTCATATTAGTCGTGGTTGTTCAGAGTTGTTTAATCACTGAAATACACACATTGCAGAAGGATTTTTCTCCAAGCACATGCATTGAGGTGTGATGTTAAATATCACAGAAAAAATAATGTTAACATTCTTGAGTTCCTGAAAGCAAATCTCAAGTGTGTTTGTAACAACCTGACCGTGCCAGGTGTAGATAAATTTTGTAGATAAATACACATTTTCAAATACTTAATGACATTAATTCACAAATGAGAGACACGACACTGTAGTGTTTGTCAATACTGTTTTAGCACAATAGAAACAAAATCATGATCTGGCCAATTGTTAGCATTTTACTTTTAATGGTGAACCTCAAAATACTTCATGTTTCCAGCCTTGCATATATGCCTGCTTTTGTTTCTCTTAAATTAAATTGTACTGGTTCAATGTTACGCTGTAATTTTCTGGGGATGATGATGCTCATCTGTATTAGAACAATGCTTTTATTTTGGCCAAGTGCCTGTGTTTTTAGCAGTGTCATATGATTATCTTTCAGTGTGCTTGGATTGCTTGCCTGCAGCACACAGGTCGTGTTGGCTCAGAGTGAACATTGCAGATTTAGGGCCTCAGAGTGGCTTCCTGAGAACCAGGCTAAATGGCCAAACTTCCATATGTTGCTGCTTCGTGGAAAATTCATGGTTATTGTGCTTTTAGCTGTGAGGTCCAACTGTGAGTTCTGTTTCCTTCCCAACACCATCTCACTCTCATTGTCTCTGAACTCTCAAGACACATGAAAAAATGCCTTTCTCCCCTTTGTTAAAAAGAATGGTTGTGATTTTCTGCTCTTGAAAAAGATGCAGTCTCATACTTTCTTTTCCCCCCTGCATGATAAGGTTTTCTTTACCATAAATCTTTTTGCTAGCCTTATTAATTAAGAAGCAGCAACTACAGGTTTGTATTAATATTGTAACTGTAAAGTGTAAAGCAGTTTAGCTTTTTTCTTGAGGTCAGAATGTGGTGTTTCTTGAGAACATTATAGGCTTACATTGTGTAATCAGTGTGTGATTTTGAGGTCAGGTCCTTTCTAGATATAACTAAGGAGCATTGAAGTTCACTGAAACTTAGGAACTTGTGCAGGAAAATGTGTTCTAAAGTTAGAAATTATTTTTCGTGAATCATAAAAATATTTTATTTTTCCCCATATAGACCAACACACAGAGAGAAGACACTGCTTTTTTACCTTATAGGAGCCAAGACTTAATCTATATACTTTGAAAACATGTCTATATATAAAGTGTGTATATAGCATAAGACTTTTTTCGTACTGCACTGGTACTCAACATGATGCTGCCAATGCAGAGTGTTAGAATTTTGTTCTAACGTGATTATGAATGCCCCAATTTCAAAACTTCTATTCTAGTATATGGCAGAAATTAATTTGGTTCTGTCAACTTCTGTGATACAGGTGTTTTCCTGAATGAGCAAGACAATAGATCTTTAATACAGAGCAGGGTTTTTTTTTTTTTTTTCACTTGAATTAGGTTTGTTAATGTTGTGTAATCTTTCTGCCCTGCTTTGCCAGGGACTAGTTCAGGCAGCACTTGGACATGCTCACTGACTTTTTAAATGAGACGCTCACTTCCACTGAGTGCAAGATACTGAGAGCACATCCTGAGCACATGGGACGTTGAAACTTGGGAATGGAAAATACACTTCTTGGCATGAATGGATGTAACTGGGAGTATTTCACTTAATGGGTGGCTTTCTCATGATGATCTCTGGTGGTAGCAGTGAAAATGAGTTATTTGAGTTGACTCAAACATCTCTTGCCACCATTTTTCTCTGAATTCTGAGGAAGATATAATGTCGTGCACTAAATAAGATTTAAGTTTGCTGTTTGAAGAGGAAAACAATAAAGTGTAAGAACTCGTTGAGATCATGAGATAGACATTTTACTGGGACAAGTGATCAGTGAAGTTGTGGAAAGGCAGATGTGTCTAGGATGGGAGAGAGAAAGCTGAGAGACAAAAGACTTGTGCTGTAGGTCATTCTTTATAACATAAGCTTTGTGTCCATCCAGTGATTTTTGTAATATGATCATTAGTGTTTCCATCTGTATTTTGTGTTTTTCCCTATTTGATAGCTTGCCAATAAAATTTCTTTCCCAGACAGCTGAACCTAGCTTGCAGACTGACAGGGCACAAAAAAAACCCCCACCTTCAAAGGAAAGCACATTAAAAAGCTCAGAAATCACCCGAAAGCGTTAACGGCTCTGTTGGCTGTTACACGATGGGATGCAGGAATTGCAATAATGTTCTCTTCCATCTGGTGCCTGCAAACTTGCTGTTTTCAGAGGCATTCACTGCTGTAGCAAACTGTTCACTTATTCATTCTTGTGTAGTTGCCCGTTATTCTTTGGAAAGGACTTGGGTTGAAAGCGGCTCGGTTCTTTGTTGCAGAAGTGCTCAGTGTCAAACATATTACAAGGAGATGTCAGTCCAAATGCAAATACCATCAACTCTCCAAGCCTCTCCGCATGTTGTGTATGTTTGGAATGTGCTGTGAAGGTGTAGTCCCAGGAGCGAGGATCTTGACTGACAATACTCAGAGGAAAATCATGCAATATCTGTGCCAAAACGTCTATCTCAGGCTGAAATTTCAGTTTCCGCTTTAAATTTCCTGGCTTGTGTTAGCTAACATTACAGCCTTGGTTTTCCTTCTTTTCCTAGGATCTTGGTGGTTATTTTCTTTGTTGCATCTGGACTGGTTAATTTTCAGGAAGGTGAGATAGCAACTGAGTGGAAGGTGTCACTCTGAGAGGGAAGAATAGTTTAAGGAACTGAAGCAAGTGAAGACACATTTCTTATTGCCAGACCATGAGATAAAGGAGTTCATACATAATTTCTGAGCACAAACTGCTCAAAAATGTCCAACTCTTGGTCATCCCTGAACTCCTGAAGTCACTATGTTCATACAGCAGTAGTCTTTGGTGGTGTGTTTGTAGCAAGGTGGGTTAGCCATCATCTGTCATGCATGATCCTATCCCAGAATTTAAATTAGTCTCTTCAGTTCTGTGGTATTGAGCAGGTAGATTAACTTATTAACATTTTCCTGGAAGTATTACAGGAATTCCCAGCATTCTGCCCATTTTAGTTGAATGTTACATAATGATGTATATTTACGTAAATCTGGTGTTGATTACAGAAATTGTGAGCAGTATTGGGGTGTGTTGAGATGACCTTGGAAACATTCATTCCAGTATATGTAAATTTTCAGGTGCTGTGGGATGTGCCTTTGTCTTTTTCAGCTTTTTTTTTCTGGAGGGATTTGGTGCTGCCTGTACTGATGTAGTTGTGTGTGGGATCTGGCACTGCTGTATTTCCACGTGCTGCAGGTGCAGTGTCTGAAATACCAGCCACCAGATCTGCTCTTGAAGGCCTCAGGGCTTTTAGGATGAAAGCTTAGCTCTCATGGGCAGGTATGTGGGAGCCAGTGGTTGTGCCTGCTTTTGACTCAATTCCTTTGAAAATGCTCTGGAGATTAAGATTCTGTTTGTCACCGCAGAGCACTCTTGAAGTTGTTTTGTGCTTTTGAGTATCTCTAAATTAAGATATTATCTGCTTGAGTTCAGGCAGCAGCAGTGCAGACGTGGGTAGATGGTCATGGTGACCTTCAAAACCAGTCATTTCTTCACCAACTTGAAACTTTAGCCCTGAATATGATTTAATGGTTCTGAATTAAGTTAGCTAGCTTAAGCAAACTGAATTCCATCTTCCAGCTTTGTTAGTACTTCAGTTAGTGCTTGTGGAACTTTTGTTTTCTCTCCTGTATATTCAGTGAAATCCATATTTTTGGGGTGTTGGTAGGTAATACTGATCTGTTTGGAGGGGAGGTGTGTCAGAAGAATTAAACTTTTTTATCTGGGCTGTACAATTTCAGCAGTTGTGGAAGCTGAGGCAGGTGTCTGAGCTGGCCTGGACCTTGGCAGCAGTGGGTGCTTTGCCTCTCTTCAGCAGAAGCTTCTGAGCACAAAATGCTTGGGAAAATCAGGCCACACAGGTGCTTAAAGAGAGCAATGCCAGTCCGAATGAGAATCTCTGGTTTTGAAAGTGTTGTCCAAGATTTAGAAGCTAAGGCAAAGTTAAGTGTTTTGAGTAGCTACACAGGTTTACAAGAAAGAACAAAAGAACTAGAAAAACTTCCTATATGAAATCCTGAAATCCTGAAATCCTAGTAGGATGCATGGAATCTATTTAAACATCTCCTTTGCAGCATTCTTGTCTTTCAGCAGAGTCACAGCATGTGTTCTAATACATGTTTAATGTATGTTTAATTAGTCCAATGTTTAAGAGGTTGAAGTGTAGTTAAAAATTGAAGAGAATATTGAATCAGAATTTTGATCCCATGGTCTGGAATAAGCTAGAAATATTTAGCACTCAGAAAAAAAAATTACTACTGCTATTATTACTACTGTCCATTTAAATATAAAATGTAAATGGCACTGTCTCATGGGTTTGTAATTTTTAAAATCTTTCTAATTGCTGCCCATTGTTAGATGCTTAAATTCCATATTCCCCAAGTTTTGTCCTGTATTTTAGAACAGTAGAAACACATTTCCTATATAACATCAGATGTAATTTTTGTGTAAACCATAACTGCACAAATTTGAATTCTGAGAAAAATGTTACACATTGGAAAGATGGGACTGCAAAAGGTCTGCTACACCATGGTTAGCAAGGTGTAACACTTTCCTTTGGATTGTGTTAGAAAACCTGTTTTGATCTGGTTTCCTGTGATGTGTGCTTCACTCCCTGCCCTTGCCCCTTCTCAGAAATTCTTCTTTCCGTGGACTGATGCTAACCACATTTGAGCAAAGTAAAGGTTTTTAAACATAATTAAGCTCCTGCAAGTTTTATGGAGGTAAGTGGCTGAGTGGAGGACAGGCCATGAAAGTTCTCTGCCTGAGGTAATTTACTGTGCCAGAGAATCCACACGACAAAGGCCTTTGTAAATGTCCCAGCTGGGGCAAGAGCCCTCTCCTTTCTTGGGCCTAACACTTGATGCAGATCTGAAGGATAGAAAAATCAGCCAGACTAAACATTTCAAAGTAATTCCAGGTAATTCTGGGCTTGAAGTATTTAGCAAGCAACTTGATAAGCAATTTCAAAATATTTTGTCATCTGAATTTGAGGCAATACAAAATAATAAATATGCATTGATTAAAGAACTATGCTTGCATAAAAAAAGAGACTACTTTTTTGATATTGATTTTTTCCCCCCTCTCTTTCCTGAAGTGCTTTTGCTTTGGGAAGACAGAGAGTGCATTGGATGGAATGTGAGTAAAGGCATCCTTGCATTCCTGGCACAATGTGCAAAGTACATGGATATTAAAACGTTGCATTCTTTGGGGTAGCCCAGCTTAACTGTAGCTGATACAACATTTGTCCTTGTGAATGGCAGATTTGAATGCCTGTGAGCAGTGAGAATACCTTGGTATTTTTTTCTCCACTGTTAACCAGATTTGTAGTATTGGACTTTATTTCCTGCTCCAGGTTTTTTATCTCATCTACCAACTCTACTGATTTTCTTTGTCTCTGCATGGAAAGTGCTGCCACAGTAGGGTCTCATTATGGAATTTTATTTGAAACCCATCTCCAGAAATACCTCTAAAAATAACTAGACTTTAATGTCCTTTTTAAAAAACGTCTTTCTGAAGACTGCTGAGATAATACTGGGACAGGAATCTTGGTAAAAAAGAAGAAATAGAAAAATAACTTGAGTGGGGTGGTTGGTGATGTTTGTCAGTTAATGAACTTCATTACCTTAAAATGTAATCCCCATTATGGTACACTTAGTTTTCTGGAAGGTGTTCTCACACTATTTCAATTAGCTGGTACTTTCAGATTTTGTCCATTGGTATTTTAAACTGTTCCTGAGAATTCACTTTTACCTGTTGTTTTTCAAAGGCAGCTCTGGATCACAGACCTTGTTACCATGTGTAAACAGCTGTAGCAGGTGTTCCATCATCTCTTTTTTCAGTCCTGTTTGGGAATCTGGCTGTGATGAGCTGTTCCCTCACGTGTGTGAGGCCTTTCATAAAGGACACCCTCCACAAAGATGTAAATAATATGTAATTAAAAAGCATAATCTGTTTTCTTTAGTGATTGAAGAACATTTAATGGCCGTGCATGAGTAATACAACAAAGTGCTTAAGCAAATCAAATCAAAATCAAGTGCTTCAAAGTTTTTAAAATAACAATTATTAAGAACTGAACACTTGACACTTTGAGCTGAACTTATTAATAATTTGTACTCATAGAGGGAGGGAGTGAATGGATGAATAGAAAAAAGTGTGAAGAGTAGGAGGGAAGTGAGCTGATGCAATACTTTGGTAAGGAAGGGGAAGAGCCCATTCTGGTACTTTACAGACTTTCTTTT
>WBNO01015610.1:4319-34263 GCA_013400575.1 Peucedramus taeniatus | reverse complement strand
CAATGACAACATCAAGGTAATTTGATTTGTTGGCCCTGATTTCACCACTTTCCAAGCTGGCAAAAACTGATAGTGCCCTGAATAGGCATGCCCTGCCCCAAGGTACAAGGGCTTGTTACTTCATACTGTCTAAAAATAGGCAGCAAAGCCCAGAGGTTGGGTATTCATTTGCACTAATTCATCCTGCAAGCGTGAGTGATGCCCAGTGAGGCATATTGCCAGCTGTTTGTTAGACTATGCTCACCCAGATAGGTAGTAGGAATCACAAAACATCACAAAGTTCTTGTCTTGCACAATTGTTTTGTTCATGCTGTATTAAAACTTACAGTACGTTCCTTTATTAAAGTGCTGAGGAATTCAAGAGAGGCTTGTTTTCAAAGTTTTTCGATGTATGAAAAGCATCAGTTTGATGTTGTGCTGAAATTCAGTGGAAAATAGAATTATAAATTATAGATGCAATCACTTTCTAAAGAATAATGTGCCTTAGTTCTGGAAACTGATTAATGCCATATGTAGTTTATTTCAATGTTTAGGGTAACATCCTGAGATTATTCTGTCTTTACAAAATTTCTAGTGATGCCTCAAAAAATCTAACTGGATAAAGAGAGCAATATGTATTTACAACACTCAAAATGGTTCATTAATTATAATTTAAAAACCAATATGTGTGTATAAATAGTATTCCTAACTACAAGGATCCTTACCATTCATTAATTTTTGGATCTATGTTATGTCTGAAAGTACTGGTTTTACTTTTCACTAAAACCTCGACAGGTAAACAAGTGATTATAAAAAAATTGAATAAAATGAGACTATAGAAACATATTCTTCTGTTAACTGCTATTTTATGGGATTTGAAGGCTTTTAAATTCTGTAATGTGGTAACAGAATGTAATTCTGTATCTTACTCTATTAAAACTTATTTGAGAATACCAAAATGTTTTAGATCATATTTAAAATCTGGGAAATTTTGAATAAACCACACATTTGGAACTCTATGATGTCTTGTCACTTAAGGTTAATGTCACTGAAATCACATATGGTAACTTGATATATTTTATTGTGAGGCAAGTAAAGGCTGGCAAGTAAGCATTTCTGTTTTGAAAGTGTCAGCAGCTAGAGTGGAGTTAAATGTCTTACAACACTTGACAGAATCATGATTGGCAAATGTGTTTGACTTTACCTGCTCTCACATGTAAGTCAGACTATAGAATTTCTTACAAAAACTTTGTTAGAAGTAGGAGCTTTGTGGTTAAGAATTTTATGCTAGAGATTAACTTATGTATTTTAATGAAATGGTATATTTTTTTCCAATATAGCAATAGCTTAATGGCAGTGTCTTTTCCCTGTGTAGTCTTAATAGTAGTTAGAGATCTTCTTCCTCTTTTTTAGCAGAAGTATAAAAGCTGATATGTTAATTGATGTACCGAGAGAAGATTCGTTTTTGGTAACTTTGCATAAAGTTTGCCAACCTGAGGAATTTTATGGCATGTTGTCTGCATTTAAAGTTCTGTATTTTACCCTCTTATTTATGCCAAATGTAAAAACCAGATTTACAAAACAGGTATACATTCATGGAACTCAAGACAGTTTTATGAGAGAAATCTGATAGGGGTTTTTGGGGTCTATTTTTATTTTTATTTTTTTTAGGGGCATGTTTCTGGATACCATTCTCCCTTCCCGTGATGACAATGGTATACGACCTGCCATTGGCCAGCGTACCCGCCTAAGTAAAGGAGATATTGCACAGGCAAGAAAGCTGTATAGATGTCCAGGTATTGCACCACAAACAAAAAAAAAAACACATACTAGCAACTGTTTGACTTGTTGTTCAAGAGGATTGGTAAACTTTTTGAGTCAGCTGCTCAGTATTCTCTCTCTGTGTTGGCAACTGACATAAGCTGCTGAGGAATCGAATCATAAAAAAATCTTATGGATAAGGTCACTGGAATGCAAAGCACCTAAGGACAGATGAACTGTATGAAACAACATGACATTTCAATCTGCTTTTCTTAGCTGTTCAACAACTAGAAAAATATGTTTAATACCACTTCTGGATTGCACACTGACTGGAGTCCTTTACTTGAATTCAAGCTGAGTGCAGAAGGAGCAAAATGAGTTATTGAACTTGGCTGTGAACCCATTATATTTTTTAAAATGTGTCAATGAAGGAAGTGAGGACAACCAAATTGTAAACTCTTGTGTGGATGAGGTGGTTAGATCTTACTACGAAATTTCTACAGTTTTAACAGATTTAAATTTAAATATCTTCTGCCTGATTCTGTCACCCTATAATTTGAATGCATATTCATTTTTTATCTCAAAATATTATGGTAGTGTTGCTGTCTGTCTCAGAAACATCAGTGGCAAGCCTGGAGTAACCCTTAGTCAACCCTGTGGTTCAGATTTTTCTCTAGTGCTCTTTCTTCACTAAGTGCTGCCAGAATGGTGAAAATCTCAAATGAAAAGGTTTTAATCTCCTTGGTCTAGTTACTGCTGATACCACTGTTAACCTTTGGTGTCAACCAAAGAAGTTCAGAAGTGCCATCTCTCAGTCAGAATTTACCAGCAAGATCCTTGTGGGAGGCTGGACATCCCAACTCTGTGCCACTTAGGCTAACAGCCATACTGCTCCTCATGGGAATTAACGACATCTCAGGAACTGAGATGAGGAACTGAGTTAAAACTGATGTTTTAACTTAGATATATTGCCATTTTTAACCAACTGATCAACACAAAAGGACTGAAGAAAGCAATCAGTGTTAAAGTAATGGAGTTGCTTCAAATTTGTACCAGCAGCAGTGAGATCTACTGAAGTTCTGGGGGTACCTATGTGCAACAAATGTGCATTTGTTGTACACTGTACAGCTGAAATGTGCTTTTCCTTTGTGCTGTAAGTACACTGAATCATAGTCTTGTATATATTGAGAACATGCACAGAGATTCTGGGCCTGCCAGAGCAGAAACCACTTAAACACCTTTTCTTTAACAACTGCTCCTTCGGGAACAATTTTTGCTCTTTCCTTTTGGTACAGAAAGTACTTTAATGATGACACGCTTGGCAGCATTATTTGTAGTGAAGGCATACAGAGAGCAACAACTTCATGAACACAAAGAATACATATATATTTTGATAAAAGGCAAGTTTTGGAGGAAAAAAGTAGTACATAAAAGTGAAATTGCTGGGCGAGTAGGTAGTATCTCATGATCATATTGACTTCAGAAAGAAAAAAAAGGAAAGAAATTATAAACTAGCCTGTTTAGTATGTATATAATACTCTAATATGCACTTTCAAAACTGTAAAAGCTGCAATATACATTTAGAGCTAATGTGCAGAGTTGTTCAGAGAAAATATCCTTTTCATATATGTCATAAAAATGTACTGAGGGTTATAATTTCTTTCAATGTCATGAAAGTCTCATTGAAAGTTCATTTCACAGTATTGTAAAACCACTGTGGCTGTTCAGTAGCAGTTTGCACTTGAAAAGTAAGATATTTTTTGCAGCACCAGTGAACATGGGTCACATGAATATAAAAATGAATGGTGGTTGTAGGATTATGCTCCTTTTCTGGCACCCAGCTTTGCAAACTTTGGGATAAAACACATTGGCTTTCCAGCCTTACTTAGATGAGCTATGCCTTCAAAGAAAGTGAGTTTTAAGAGAGAGAAAAAGACAGAAGTTTTTTCTACAAATGTTAAGCAGCATACTATTTAAAATTCTATTTTTTTAGTTAATATTTTTAATAGAAGCTGCATAGCTGAATAACACAAACTAGACTGAATCCAATAAAGAAAGCAGATCTCTGAAAGTTGTACAGTACTTTTCTTCTAATAAATTTCCAGCAAATACTGAAACTGAAAGTTCAGACAGACATAAAGCTTTTGGTTTTATGTAAAGAATCAAGTGATCATTGTAGTACATAGCAATAAAATCCCTGATACTGTGTTGGTTTTGGAGGTATATTTTATTTCCGATTTCAGACAAAAGATATTAATCATGATACCTGCTTATAAAACAGCAGTGAATATTTAAATCCTTAATAATATCTGCATTGTTTCATGTGTTCATTTGTGCTGCCTTAAATGCAATGTAATGAAAATGCAGAAAACAGTGACTTAATCAGCATTTTCCAGAGACCCACACTTCTAAGAGAAAGGAATTTTCTGGGAAGAAGAAAATTTCTGGGGCCCATGAACATGAAGTTGAACTCAGGGTTGCTGGAAAATACAGGTGATCCTCACAGCAGGGAAGAAGCTGAGCCTTCCAGGGTGTTTTAGATAGTCAGGATATTCAGGGTCATTATTCAGGAAGGGGCTTACTGACCAAGAAATAGTTTTGAGACTGGTGAAGCCTAAGAGTGAGATTCGATAACCTGCCTTTCAGCAACAGGGTAAGTGCCAGGTCTCTAAAATGTAGCAAAGGCAATTTTGGTTTGTTTTTAACTTTTCCTTAAGATTTTTGTGAAAGGAAAATGTAATTGCTGATAGGGATCTGTTACATTTTAAAACCAAATTATATTGCTGTGTGATGGAATAATAAGGGGAAAGAGAACGACTAAGTTGAAGTCTTTTCTCTGCCAATCTGATTTTGAATTTTGAGTGTCTTGGTATTTGAGAATAAAACTTGAAGTTCAAGGTTGGATGTATTGCACTGGTTTTCAGACAGTCTAATTGAGTGATAAAATGTGTTTTCTTCTAGCTGCTAAAATTTCAACACAGGTCTGCCTCTATAGCTTTATATAGAAATTGTAGTTAAAGTTTATATGTAGCTTAATAAGAGCAGAAGAATAAGAAAGGAAAATGATGGAGGAAGATACTCATATGCCAAAAAGAAGAAAAAAAAGTGTGTAGAATGGGACTGAATAATGGATAGGAAAGGAGTCTCAGACTGGTGGGAGAAATCTGTTATGAGGAAGAGAAGGTGGATGGATGAAGTTCAGCAAATTTACAAATAGCCTGGGTCTGTGACAGTATATGTGGAAAAGGGCAGATGAAGGCTGAAGCCTGTATCTATTTTGTGCTGTTCTCACTGTTTCTCAGGCTTAACTTGCTGCCATCCCTATTGTATTTGAAAAGAATGTTCACCTTCAAAAGTCAGCCTTTGTTCACTGCATAAGGAGAATTAGGGTTTTTAGATTAAGAAAATTTCCTTATAACTGTAAAGAGAAACCAAGTCAATAGTAAGACCCTGAGTTGCAGTAAACTGATTTAAGTTTTTGATTTAACAAGAACATGATCAGCAGTAGATAATTTAAGGGCTCTGTGGCAGCTTTATATGCCATATATGTATAGTTGTACAGACTTGTGCCGAAGTGTTAAAGAACTTAAAGAAAAAGGGTGAACTCAAATTAGCCAAAAATGATAGTATGCATTTCCTAGTGCTCTGTACAAAGGAATGAGACTTGGTTCCCTAAGTGTCCTGGGGGATCTGGGCTTCATCATTTGCAGATTTCACAGTAATCCTTGATGGGACTTGACTGTATGTGTAGGCCAGCCCAGAGAGGTGTCATACACAGGCTGTGTAATTAAACACTGCTGCAGAGTACACTGCTGGGAATTGCTTTGTATAAGCACATAATCTACCTGCTGCCTACACCCAGTGCTAATCTTTACAAGGAGAAGCAAAAATAGTTTCCCTCTCCTAACCACAGAAAGTCTTATTATATGTCTAACCTTCTCAAGCTGTAAAGCAGAGGAGAGTGGCTTTTATGGCTAGAGTCTGTGTGTGGGGAAAGCTAAAGTGGCATTTCTGCAAGTGGTCTAGCCTAGTAAAATTGATATAAGGCATGACATTTAAAAGGGAGGAAAAGCATCAGAGAAAACCTTGGCAAATGTTAATAATTATCAAAGGAATAAAAATGTATAAATGCTTTATAAAGCAGAACCATATAAGATTGAAGTTGTAATTGATATCTTCTGACTTGAAATATACTAAAATAAGTATTAAATTAAATTTAAGTGGCCCTTACCATTCATTTTCCTTCCACATTTCTCTCCAAAAGTGGATTTCATTACTAGTGGATCATTATACAGTAAAAAAAACTTGTAATATTCGGTCTTAGAAGCCTAGTCATGAATACTGCAGTTGCTACAGTTCAAATACAAAGAAAACCTTTACATTCTCTAGTGATAGAACTTTAACTTTTTCCCGTTGCCTAGAAATGTGCTTTTCAACAAGAAACTCCCAAATATTGCCCTGTCTACTGCAGCTTTGGAAGCCAGCCTAGAGCTCAGATCCCATAGAAAATTAATTCAACTATTGATTGGTCTAAGCTGTTCCTGTTATAGCTCCCTTGAGTAATCAAGAATTTACAATTAAAGGATAAGTATGGCAAAGCACATGCAGCCCAAGTGCATTTTATAAATCCTGATTGTGTTAATTCTTAGTAGAAGCTCTCTAGTTACAAGTTTTCTTATGCTTCTGTTAAATTTAGAGATATTTCTGAAAATAATTTAATTTGATAAAGAGCTCCCAGGAATTTAATAAGGATAGAAGGTAAATTTTCATATTAAACAGATTTATTCTGTAATTCCTGGGGGAAAAAAAAGTTCCATTACTCCTTTTGCAGCTTAAAAGCCATTGTTTTAGATCTATGCACATCTTCTGTATATGGAGCATGGAACGTTCCAACATAGGCTTAGTGAAACCATGGATGGGAGGAAGAATAACAGAGGGCTCTAAAAGGGATGAGAGGAGTGCTTGTCTCATCTTTAGGCCCTACTGTCCTCTGCTCCAACAATTTCCCTGTTGGCTATTTCTGAAGTGCTTTATTATGCACTGTAAGCTACGGCACAGTTCACCAGCTGTGGGGGAACCCAGTACAGGACTCTGCAACTTAAATGACTTGGCAATCATTGTTGTGTTAAAAATAAATTGTGGTTAATGACAGATACAGCCTTTTCACTGAAAGGGCTTCGTGCAGAAATGTCACTTGTTGTAGCTGCCTGCAATTTTTAAAATATAAAACCGCATTTTTTAAATGAAGGCATGAAAACATTTTTTTCCTGTTTCATTCCTAAAGGATAAAGTGATGGTGGCTTTGCCATTACACTTCTTAAGGGCCATGCTACACTTCCCTTTCTTTTTTCATCATGATAACCATTTGGGTGTCAGAGAGCATATTTAATGCCTTGAATATCATTTACACCTGATATAACAGTGTAGTTGTCCAATCACATCTTAGATGCATTTTCACAAAACAGCTTTACAGCTGTGCTGTCTGTCTTTGCCATAAGACAGTCCTTTCCTTTGTCCTCTTTTGTTTAAAGATTTTCCAAAACATTTATAATTCATTGATATTTTGATGACACTGTTGTTCACCTGCTGGTAATGGTAGCCCTGTAATATGAAAGCACTGCAGGTCTGATTACAGTGTTAGTCATGAGATAATATTAAATTCATACTTTGTATCCCACCTGCAAAATCAGTGGGTGAAAAAATTTGATTAAGGTCAAAAATAAGATGCAACACCCTACCAAAATCAGTTTTAATGGTGGAGAGTGGCAGTAACTTCCAATGTTATATTTTAGTGTGAAGATGATTTATTAGCCAGCATCCACCACCATCTAGCAGCATGATTGACAGGTGAGAGAAGGGTGCTAAAAGCTTCAATAATAAAGAATATAAAAGCCTTTGGTAGTTTAAGACTTTACATTTGCTTTACTTTTATTACTCGTATCTCTACAAATCACTCTTTCTTTGTCGAATATAGGATTTAGTTTTCCATACCAACATAAATGAGTTTAGGTCAGATCAGTTTTTCTTGTGGATAAAGGACTGAATTAAATGAAACCACTGACAAAATTTCAGTGTGATGCAAGTCATGTTGTGCTAGCATTTGTTTTAGTTCTTAAAGGATATCTGACTTTTTTTTTTAAATTGCCATAAGAGTTCTATGTATAATATTGCAGATGATTGACAGCAATGATATTTTTAAGGCTGCCATAATTTTGGTTATATCAGCAGACAACACACAAGTGAAATAGTTCATGGAATAAAAACATCCTGCATAAAATGAAATGAACGTCAGACTGGCTTTAAAACCATGGCTTTTAATAAATTGTAAACTAACTAGTTTATTTTCCATTTTGTGTCTACAGTAAGTTAAATGTATTCTGAGTAGATATTGGAAAGATGCATTTTTCTCTGTTAGGCACATTAAATTTTATATTTTTACTGTAATTTGTTTCTTTCAGCCTGTGGAGAAACACTGCAGGAATCTATAGGCAACTTTTCTTCTCCTGGATTTCCAAATGGTTATCCTTCCTACACACACTGCATATGGAGAATCTCTGTGACCCCGGGAGAGAAGGTATTTTGATGTTCCTTTAGCTACACAGAGATACTATTTTCAAAGTAAAATGTTCTGATTATTTAGCTTGTTGTTTAAGTTTAAAATATGCATATTAATAGAAAATAATGATGTGTCACAAAAAATGGGACCATGGACTATGTACTATTGATACATATTGTACTATTTACTCTAATTTGTGGCATTAGAACCACATCATCAGTTTAACTGGTGTCCTTATGAAATAAAGGCATGATTTCAATCTGCTGTGTGCTTGCACCATGAACTCCCTTTAAAACTGGTTCCCAGTTCAATTTATGGTTCAATATAAAAGTAGAAGAGGTGACTCAGACTCCTGAATGATCCATTTTCCAGCATGGGCTCAGGCAAGCTGACTGAGCTGTATGGGGTTGATAGCTGGGCTGTGACCAAGGAAGACCTTAGTGTGTTCAATAAGATGTTTCTAAAGTGAAACCATAATAACATGAGTAAAGAACATGTCATTGTGGGTGTTCCCTGGAATTGGTTCTAGTGCATACAGTTTTACTTTCTGGGGATCAATTTTTTGGGAAAAAGAGTGGGGGGAAAAAATGGTGAGAGCATTTTGGAGAGAGAAGTGTGTCATCCCAGTGAAAGTAAAACCTGTCCTTCTTGTGTACACTTTCAAAATGTGCTAGCTAAATCTCATTTTAAATTACTGGCTCGAGTATCAGGCTGCTTCAAAACAAATAAGGGTAGAGGGAGTGATAAAAAGCTTCAGCTGAGACAAAATATGCAGGAAAAGGGATGCAAGTTTCCTTACATGAGGCAGTGGCTAGTATCAAGCAGTGAAGTACTAAAGACTGAAATACAGAATCCAAAGACTGAAATGTAGAATCTAACAAATTCAGTACTGGCAAGTTCAAATAGGAAGACCCAGCACTTGCCCCCTGATATTTCAGTCATTTGTCTCAGAAATCTCCCACTATGTATGAATTGGACATTTTTTTCTCCTGATTGTATTACTTTGTTCCATGTTTCTTTCAGTTCAGGGCCCTGGTAGACACCAAGAATATATATTCTTGTTGTTCTAATAGATCCTGAGGAGCTCTAAGGGCATTTGCTACTCTGGGGAATGAAAGAAAAGTCATTTGGAGAGTGTTTGCCCTTCTCTGGGCAAGAGCCAGAGACAGGAGGAAAACTAAACACTCTCTGCTGAGAGGAAAAGGGTGGCTCAGCAGTTTGTCAGGGATAAAATGGAGATGAATAAGAGAATGTTTGTGCAAAAGATGAAAATTACTCTAGATTGTGAATTTATGTCCTATTATTTGTGTTAGTTTTAGGCATTACTGTGATAACAACAAAAATGGCTTAGAGTTTTTTTTTCCACAACTCCGTTAAAAAGAGAATTTAAACAGTGTGTTAATCTACAATTATTTGCTTTTGAAAAAAATTCTAACGTCTGAGTTGATGTTGATATTTAAGTATTTACAGCATACTCCAACTTTGTGTAAGCCTATCTATAGACACCAGTGTAATAATAATATGTAAAAAAATATAGTCTTGAGTTTGTAACCACCACTGACAAAATCTTAATGGGGGAAAGCCCCTGTATTAAAGTCAACAAAGTGGGAGGACTGACTCCTTTCCCAATTTACCTGCTGCCCCAAATGAGGAAAAGAATAAGCAGAATTTTCTAGTTGAAATTTTACATGACAAGTCATGTCCATAGGGCACTGTTATTACCTCCAAGTTTCTAGTCTCCGTATAGTTCAGTAAGAATAAAGTAAATTATATTTGTGCTAGTGTCAAAAAGTTTTTTTCCATGCTATTCCCATAGGATACTGGCTGTCTTGAGATAAAAGACCCTCTTTACAGACATGAGGTCTGAGTCTTAACTAATGCATATATCATGATACTTTGGACAAGCATTATACTTGATCCCAATTTTTCTCAGTAAATGGCAATAGCACATTCATATAATGAAGGGAAAAGGAAAATATATTCCAATTTTTGTTCTTTTGCTGCTGGGGCCCTGATAAATCTTAGGATGATTGTGTGAAGATTAGAGTATGTGTAAGTACATCATGTCATGTTCTGAAAGGTCAGTGAGCACTTTAGTCACCTAAAAATAAGCTGGAACGGCTTTGCCTAGCTCTTTTTATTTATTGAGTTTTAGCATTCTGCTGTATGAGCATAGTTTAGACAACTTCTATCCATGCTTCTTTCTGCAAGTAAGGACTCTTCTGTTCTGTGATGCCCAGAAATTTAATGAAGGCTGGGACTGCAGTGGCATGCACAGGTTGTAGAATTCCCTTTATTCACAAGGCATCATGAATTGCCAAGCCAAAATATGTGTGTTCCTCTTAGCAAAACAAGGTAGTCCATTCACCTTTTACTTTTGTGACCTAAGACTACGTGGTAAACTATAGCTGTAAAATCTGTACTCATTATATCTATACACAAAAAAGTCTTGGAGGGAGGGCGGTGTTATTAATGATGTATGCCCCCAGCCAGGGAGAATCCTGCCTTTTGGTGTATAGAAATTTTATTGGCATAAGGGACAGTTGCAACTGAGCCAGTGTTTTATTTGAATCTGCCTTTTTGAATAGGTTACGCTACTTTTGAATTTTCCTTAGTGGTTTACATGAAAGATAAAATAGGCCAGAAAAATCCTTGATTGATATGGGTAAAAAATGTCCCCTGCAAAAACCTTGGTTCGTATTACTGGTATTTGTTGTATATTTTGTGCTTTCTTATCTAAGGCAGTAGGAGGTAGGATATATTCTCTTGGAAGCTGCAGTAGCACAGTCGAATCTGCTGTGTAATCAATAATTCTTTAATTGTGCTGACAAATACCCATTGATTGTTTTTCCTGGGAAGCCTCTCAGCCATCCCGTCCCCTTGAACAAGCTCTGCCTTGTCTGTAGCTCTATTTAATACTTTGCAGAATAGCAAATCAGAATCTTAAATATATTTAAACTTGTTTGGTTCATGCCCAGAAATCATGCTGTGACAGATTGGGGGTTCTGCCTATGTACAGCTAATGAATTCTGGTCAGTGTTAAGAAATTGCTGTATCATCAAATACCTTGGCATGTCAGAGTGAGAAAAGGCTGTGAAGGTTATTTCATGTAGTTTCAAAAGCAGGGGCCATTGAGGAGGCTCATTAAATTTTAACCGTTTCCATTTAGATAGCAGCACTCTGAGACATTGACATGATCACAGCTAAGTGAAACCATCCATTTCCCACTCTGTCCTGGCAACTAAGGTTTGGAAAAAGGTGAATTTCCAAACAAAAAACAGAGAAGAAATCTGATGTTTCAGCTGTGTCATGGAAAAATGAAAACTTGTGGCTCGGCTGGTGAGAGAACTCCAGGCTCCAAGGAGCTGAAGCAGTGGAGGAGGTACAGGTTGTGGCTTCTGTAACTTGCTTCCAGCAGAGCCAGCTGGGTTAGTTTTAGCAGCTGTCTGCATCTCATCAGGGCAAAGAAAAAGGGCTCCCCCTTGTGAACCCCTCTGACTGCACAGATGGGGGTGTAAAGTTGGCATGGCTGGAAAAGGACAAGATTGATGAGGGCAGCAAGCTTTCCAAACAGTATGGCTAAATACAGAGATACCCACTTATCTTTTGAGAAAAAAAGAAGGTAGGAGTTTAAAAGGAATCTGAACTGCAAAGTGGATGATTTGAGGAGTACAAAAGTTCTGTAAGTTGGTGTGGTCTCTTTATTTGAAGGAAGAGTTGAAGGAGAAAAATTCTGCCAAGGACAGAGAATTTCTGTGTGAATGAGAGAATGATCTCTCTGCCATCCTCTGAAGTAGATTCAAATAGGATCTGGAAATGTATTAAAAAACTCAAGCGGAGTAAAGCATATGAATGCTTTTACTTTTAGCCAGCTCCTCATATTTCTCATGCTAAATAGGTGGTTTTGGAATTCTGGTAATATTTGTGCATTTATTTCTTCACTACATCTTCCTGAAGGACTGCCCGAGGAGTACAGAAAAAATGTCCTGTGGGTTAAATATCCATGAAAGGGTGCATGAAAGTGAGAACTTTGAGATGTAACTAAACCATCTTATCTGACTGTCTGGGTTCATTTTGCCAGTTATGGTGTTAAAAAGTATTCCTTGCATCTGGACTAAGGATAAATTCCTCTCCTTTCAACTGACACTCACAGCTGCTCCATAGGCTGCCATGGAGATGTATTTTTGCAATGTGAGATACTTGTTACTGTGCAGCAATTCAAGTTTGTTTTATAATGGCAGGCTTCAATTGTGAGATTCTAGGGTCAAAGCTAAGATAATACCAATTTTATGCTCAAACATGAATAGAGAAGAATTTCAGTTAGTTTGAAATATTTTTTTATTTACACTGAGGAACTGATTCTGAAGAAGATGAATTGTTTGTGAAAGTACACCTAAATCCAATAAAAAGGTATTAATTGGAAATGATTTTATAATACTAAATATGAATAACTTTTAATCTGCCTGTTTGGATTTACCCCTGTAATTGCAGGACTTGATGCTAAGACTATCCCGGTCAGTCAGGGTTTAAACTGTAGCTATCGTGTCAATGTGTGATCATGACAAATCCCATTCCTGTGTTAAAAGTGTAAGTTTATGGCAGCTAAGGATTAATATTTCTAAAATAGGGATAACATAATTTAATGTAAGGGTAGTCTTTGTAGTAAGTATTGAAAATATGCCTGTTTACAGATATTCTCAATTATACTTGAAGTCCAGGTTCAAAAGTTTCAGAAATGTGAAGAACTCAGATTTCTGAATAAAAAGCTTTATTACAGTTTCATTAGGAATCATTAAGGAACTGTATACTGTTAGTATTATTAGTGCATTTGCTTTTCAGAATTGCTGTCAAACATTGTCAACATTTACGCGTCTAAAAGGAAAATATCTTGTCAAAAGAGCAGTAGGAGAACCACAAACTAAAATAAAACAATTATTTTTAAGTTTTTTAAATTTGAAGCTAATTATAGTCAGTCTGGGTAATGGTCAAATGTAATGGAAGAGGAATTGGCAGTAGAAATATCCAGTAACATACTTAAAATTATATTACTCTAATATTTTACCTAATTAACACTGTCACATTTTTATTTCTCAGTGGAAAACTCCCTGTGAGCAATTAAATGTGAGTAGTTTGTTTTGAATTTGCGCAAATACATAAGATTCAAAAAAAGAAGTTTTGTTGTTCCCAAGAAACTTTTACTTACTTAGTCAAAGAAATAATTGAGAAGAGGATAATTAGATGTCTGAATGGTTGGAATTCCGTTACAGGTGACCACTCTGGCTTCAGTTCTTCAGAATGGTGTTGAGATTGTTTTTCTCTTATTTACCACACACAATTCATTTAGGCCTTCTCATCTGATTGCAGATCGTTTTAAACTTTACCACCATGGACCTTTACAAGAGCAGTCTCTGTTGGTACGACTATATTGAAGTAAGAGATGGCTACTGGAGAAAATCCTCTCTGCTTGGTATGCAACTGTTAAACGCTGTGCCGTCCACTGCACCACACTCCTTGGGCTCAGTGGACCTGCTGTTGAACCCACAACTAGCTTCTTGGGTTTCAAGGTGTCTAGGATGGATCTAAACTTGGGGATGGGAAAAAACCCTCTAAATGGCCTTGACTAAATTGACTTCAAGCCTCAAGCCTTCCTTTCACTGCAGCTTGCCATTATTCAGCTGCAAGTGTGGAAAGATGCCAACTACAAAATGTACAAGATTCCGCTTTGCATATGGATATTGAATTATGAAGCTGCCATAGTTTTTTTTTTTTTTTTTTTGTTTTTTTTTTTTTTTTTTTTTTTTTTTTTTTGTTGTTTTTTTTTTTTTTTGTTTGTTTGTTTTTGGTTGGTTTTTTTTTTTTTCAGAGAAATAGGGAAGTAGTTTACAGAAAAATCTGTAGAGCATGTGATGGGAAATTCATAGGTCATGGGATAAGAACATGCACCTCCTGTAGAGTTGTTCTTACAAGCTTGCTTCTATTTGTTCTTTGTGTATCTTTCCCTGCTCTTGCATAGAAGAGACATGCAAGTCAATAATGAATTAGGTTTGAGTTGCAACTGAAATGTAAAAGCTGCAGTCATCCTATTTTAATTCAGAAGGTTGGTGGGAAGATTTCACCTCCCATAATGTTAATGCCCAGATACAGAGGACAGCTCTCTAACAGGAATGTCTATTTTCTTGGCCTTGAAGAGTAAATAAAGAAGAAACAGTTAAGACCAGACAGTAATTATCGTCTTCTCCTGTTTCCTATCAACAAGAAAAGCAGAAATTTTACCTGCCTAGACAGAATTTAAGAGAGTAATGTAGAATAGGTCATTTAGGCATTACTTACTAAATCTCTTTGGCCCTTAGGCACAATGAGTTTGTATTACTGTGACCTACATTGTCTTCCGTTCTTAAGACTAGTACTCACTTTCCCCTGCCAAAATGTATGTGTTTGTATGTATATAAACAATTTCTAACAATATTTTTTTTTCATTAATTCCCCTAAGGTTTTATGCTTAGACTTGTGAGCCTGACTGCAGTAAAAAGTTCTGAAAGCTTTATAATAAAATCTTTGTGTGTTAGGTCCTGATCTGCAGAAGCACATGTGCTTAACCATAAGCGTATGAATAGTTCCACTGAGTTGGTTCTGCTACTTCTGCCTATAATGTTAAACACTTGTGTAAATGTTTGCAGCATTTGGCTTCAGAGGCGGCAGAAAATGCAGTTACTGGTTGCATGTTTTTAGGCAGGTTTTGTGGTGACAAACTGCCAGAAGTGCTCACATCCAACGACAGCAGGATGTGGATTGAGTTCCGCAGCAGCAGCAACTGGGTTGGGAAGGGTTTTGCAGCAGTTTATGAAGGTAAGCCTCTTATAGCATTAAAAGTAAATTGGTTATGGAAGAAAAATATTAACCAGATTTGATAATATTTGGATAATAATCATCCCCCGTCAAAACTAACATATGAAATTAGTATTGTATCACTAAGAGACAGTAGGTGCTAAATTATTAGACAGGGCATTTTGAAACTCCTGTGGTCGGATTTCAGCCAAGCTCTTTTTCAGGGAAATCACTGATAATAATCATAAACCTTTTTTACTGATCTTTAATTAACCAAATATGCATGTTCTTGTGCTTATTGTTTGCAAAGATTTCTGTGTGTACTTTCTGTTTATCCTTCAGAAAGATCTGTCTTCTATTTTCCATATACTTTGGGAATAGTTAACAAAGGTACCCATGCACATTGGGTGTATTAGCAAGTCAACATTCATCTGTTTAAAATAGAACCTGTACTTTTTGTGAAAATATTTTTTATTTATATTAGCTGTTTCTTCAAACTGACTGCAAGCTTGAAGTGATAAACTGTAGGTTAAAAGGCATAGATCATTTTAAAATATGAATTTTGATTTAATTTGTCTCTTTCTAAAGGTTAGTAAATACCAATGAAGAATGTTTATTAAGTCTATTTCAAGGGTGAACAAAAATTTAATTATTTTCACCTTTTAAATATATTCTGTAAAATGTATAGATTCAGATTATCCATGATTACAAATTCATCTTCAACATTGTAGACATGTTTAGAGCTATTAGAAATGCTAAATTATATTTGCTAACTAAAGTACATATAATGGTTTAAATTGATTGTGTTTTCAATAATTTATCCTGGGTAGATTTAAGTATTGGCCAGACCAATTTTATTATTAGTTTTGAAAATGGGATATATAATGGGACGTATGGGGACGTATGGGACATATGAAAATGGGGAGATATAATGTCAGTTTGGGCATGGAGAAATTACAGAAAATGTCATTATTCACAGTAAAATGCTATGCTTTTATCAGCTATTTGTGGAGGTGAAATCCACAAAAATGAAGGCCAGATCCAGTCTCCCAATTATCCGGATGACTACAGACCAATGAAGGAATGTGTGTGGAAAATAACAGTGTCAGAAAACTACAATGTAGGATTAACCTTTCAAGCATTTGAGGTAAAGCCTTTTAACTAATCTCAGACAAGCATCTAGTGGCTAAGTGACAGTGAAATTTAAGGGAATATTTATTAAACCTATGAATGAATTTAAGAATTCTCTATGAAAAATTAACTCCATAATCCATGAAAGTTTCTCTTCCCCAGAAATTTTCAAAATTAGAAGTTTTTATGTTATCTCTAATATTTGAATTAGAATGTTAAAATTACTGGAAATAGTCACATTTTACCAAGTACATCATCCAGCTCAGCAAGGTTACTTCAATATTCTGTTAAATAACCAGCACTTTTTATCTTTGCTAAATCTTATTGTCAAAAATGAATGCATGGCTGGAGAAAAAAAACACTGTGTTCTTTGGCTTCTGCTTTGAAAAGGAAAAAACCCTAAAACTAATATTCAGATCACAAACCTATACTTAGTGAGGAAAGAAAAAAGATGTGGTGAGTCGTCATACTTGTATGTCTTTAATGTACATCACACTGTGTATAACATTGCTAAACGGTGGAAGACTATTACATAAAAAAGAAAAAGTGATATCTCATGTGTGTTTTATTCCTACACACCTTTAGGAATACACCACCTTGAACTTTGTAGATAAATTTAGTAGCATACTTTGGGTTAATTTGTTTTATTTGAATATCCTTCAGCACTTAGGGCATGAAGAACGTTTTATAAAATCTAAACCTTTTGGCTTTATGTTGTACATAGATCTAAATACAGGTAGAGTAAACACAGCTTTAATTTCCAACCTGATGCTTTAGTCTTGCAGACAGACTTCAGGGTTATGGCACATTTTTGCTATGGCTGGTAGAATGATTTGAGTATAAGACAACAAGGGATTGGGACTTCATCAGCAATTATGAATGTAAAGTATAGAAGTTTTAATATTTTCATAGATTCTACTTTCTCCCTTTTATTTTTTTTTTTAATCCTGAATTAATGTCAGTTCTAGTGCAGACAAGATCAGCTTCCTCTGATCTTCTCTGTCTGCATGAGCTGGCTCAAGAATTACTTACCATAGTATGCTATTCTCTTTATTTAAGCCCTGTTGAAAATGAACATTTTGAGTATCTTTTATGTAATTTACTGACAAGATATGGAGCTTTTCTAGTCTACCATTGGTGCTTAGCATTTCTTAGAGTGATGACAAAGGAAATGGCCATATTCCTCTGCAAAAGAGACTTGCTGCAGTATTTGGTCTGGATGCAGTTGGTCAGCAATGGTCTACACGTGCTTGAACTGACTTCAGTTCAATATCACCTCTGGGAGAATCAAACTTGCATCTCTCCCCGTCTTTCAGGACCTTTTTCTAATCACCAAGTTAGGGACTATTTGCAAGTGTGAGGATGGCATGCTTATGCCTCACCATACAGAAAATAACTTGAGGCAAAGAACCAGCAAATAACAGAACATAGTAGTAGACAAGTGATTAAAACCTTAGGAAGAAATATCCAGTTTTTCCTCCAGACTGTTTAGTATTATGGCACTCTCTAGAGCTGAGACATGTGGAATAACACCTCATAAGAAGAAAGAGGAAATTGAGCAGAAATATCATCAGGGGACAGTCTCAAGTTGGGGCTTATACTTCATGTGTTTTGAAAAGAAAAAAAAAAAATTCAACAGTAGGGACTTGAAATACTTCTCCAGGGAGAGTCTGAGCTGTAAGTCCAGAGTGGCAAGATGCCCTTGAGCACCAAATGAGGCACCCCAGACAGACACAAGACTATTATATCTGTCTTTGTGGCATCTCTTACTGGCTCATCCACTGGGCTCCCTGCTGAGGATGGGAGTTGCTTTGGGAGCTGCTCTGGAGTGCCTGGACATTCAACACTGGGTCCGATTTCCATTTCTGCTCCCAGCCCTTGAAGGTAGGTGTTCTGGTTTTTGGTACTGAATCCCTCTCTGGACTGAATCCTTGGTGCACTGCCCAGTAAAAAAAAAGTTGTTTAAAAATCACTATTCTTGATGCCAGCTGAGATACAAAAAAGTAAATGTCAGGCCAGAGAGTTATTGCAGTGTGTTTGTGGGAAAATGACTTCTCTGTCTTCTGTAAGGTACAGTTAAGTAAGAGGAATCCTCATTATCCCTACGTAATACTAGAAAAAAAGAACTGTATAAAATAGCCTTCATTCTGAAATGAAAGCACTAGGGAAACTGAGAATTTCAAACTGTATCAATGAGTCATCTTGTTTTGCCTGCTGTGGGCAACACATTTTCCACTGAGTGCAGGATTACACTTTCTTATTTGGCTGCTATAATTTTCACTGTCTGTGTGAGAGTAGAGATGTTGGGACTCGGAACTCCATATTTTTCATTGTTACAGTCACCTTTATAATATTGTTCTTTGAAAATTAGCAGGCTTTTTTTGTTAGTTTGTTTGCTTTTTTTATTTAAGAACTTTTTTTGGTGCATAGTCTCAGCACCTAAAAAAATCCAAGGGGTTTGTAGAGCAGATTCATATTACTCTTCCTCATTTGAGTGACCTTGTTAAACTCTGTGCAGATAGCGATAATTTAAATTATTTTTACATAAATCATGGAATAAAATTTATCTGATTTTCTGAATTTACTAGGCACACATGCCACCTTTTATGACTGAAGTCTACGACCTGAGGCAGATATGTTTACCTGTATTGCAGTTTCACTTTATGAACAAAAAAATTAACAATGACAAAAAAATAATGTAAAGATTTTTACTGCAGTAGAATTGCTCCCAGGTTTAGCCTTCATATCCTTTTTTCTCTTTTTTTGTTTTCAGTTTTAGTGGGTATTTTTGTGTTTTTATTTTTTTGTTTTGTTTTGTTTTTGGTTTGTTTTTGGTTTTTTTGTTTGTTTGTTTGTTTGTTTGTTTGAATTTTTATTTTTATCTTAATTTTTTCCTTTTGGAGGAGTGCTGTAAGACAAAGGTACTCTGGATGTGTATTTGTTTTTATGTGGGTTTTTTGGTTTGGTTGGTTTGTTGTTTTTTATCCTAAACCTGAAACTACGTGTGAGGCGGATTTTTTGAGAAGGGATGTAGAGAATGTCTCAGGCTTGCCATTTCTCTGGGAGATTTCATAGTGTTTTACTGCTCTTATGTGCCTGCTTTAGTAATTTTTCTAACATTTTCTCAACTTAGTTCCCTGACGCCATTCAAATTCGAGGTTTCCTCCAGGGCCTTCAGGAGCCAAGGTTATCTTTCAGTTTCCTATAGGAAATACATTCTTCAGTAAAAAATTTTTAGTTATGATTTTTTTTTGAATTTGCTAATATTCCACATATTTCTTCTCATCAACATTTAATGTTTATGTGAATATCTTGTGAAATTTTAGTGCTCCAGTAAACAAGATTTATGGGATCAGTCCAGTTACAACCAAACTCACCATGGGTCCTTTCATTAACTGGAAGAGATTTTCCTCAAGGATCAAATAGGAAGTAGGAAGAATGAGAAAGATGGTCAGAAAATATAGGAGGAAGCAGGAGGAATAAGAGACTATTACAAGTGTAATAGACCTTTGCATGGTAGTATTCCCGGATGATAGTACCATATAATCTAAAAACTTGAGGTACGGAAAAAAACCCACATTTTATAATATTTCCTTTCATTGATTACCAAGTACCAGTTATTTCTCAAAACCACAATACCTGTCTGTTAGGTTATATATAGGTGTAACACTTCAATCCTTAATATTTATAATACTGGCATCACTTGCAGTAATAGTAAAAGAAATATAAATTAATATGGTAGAACAACCACCTTTCAAATGTTTTTTTTTGAAACTTGATAACACTTTGCAAGTTGGCTGATTTTTTTAGTCTTAGGAAGTTTAGAAACTTACTCCTATACAAAATGTATTTTTAGCTGTTCTCTTATGCCCAAAATAATGTGATCCTCAGAAAAGAAATTACTAATTCACCTCAATGGAAATTTGGCATATGTAACTCAGAGCTACACTGGGCTGGTGAATAATCATAATTTCCATACTGCCCATAAAAAATGAAAACATAGAAAAAAACTGATGTTAATTAAATGTCTTTAGTACTGAAACAACCACAGATGTGTGAGGAAAATGCCCAATTCCTTCACTGATGTTAGTGAGCTTTGGACCAGTTCACTTCTTGATTTTTACAGAGAAAACAAGGCAGACTTTAATTCAAACTGGAGCATGATGTAATGAATTTAATATTTAGATTAATGAAAATTTGGAATTGGTATTGTCAAAAGCTTACCAGTGCTCATGTACTGCATTATTTGCACACAATTGCCACTAAAATCAGCAATAGGTGGTTGCATCCCAAATCTTCCTGGCTTTCCTCACTCATTCCCAAACTCTGTCCCAAAGCAATGCCTGAGCAAAAATCTAGGAAATTGCAGTAAATGGCAATATGGTTTGTGACAGAGGAGTGGGTGGGAGGAAATTATGCATGTAAATGGCTGAAGAATTGAAAAGTTGGAAAGACAGAGAAATTATGCGTGTGAGTGCCATATTTTGATGCCACTAAAATGGCATAAAATCAAACAGTTCCTTCCCCCCAGTTTTCCCTCTTACATAAGAAATCTTAATGTGCTAAGTGGAAGCTCCTAGTCTGTGGTGATTCTGAGCTTCGTGTTGGTCATGATGCACAAGTAGAGCAGAGAACCAGTGGATAGTTCTGCTTACTGTGAAGGTTAGGTGCAAGAAAAGCTCTCTCTGGAGATCAAATGTAGATTTTACTGGGCTTAGTTTAGACTTCTTTATTGATTAAACAGTATGTGGATGTGCTGAATTAGATTTGAGGCTTTCTCCAACCCTTCTACCTGACTGTGATCCTGTCACCTTCCCCATCCTCTCCATCCCTAAACTTGCCTCTCCCCATTCAGCCAGTTCCTGGAACAAGTTCTTATAGGAATTATTTTTAAATGCTTGGATCTAGTTAATTCTGTTATAAACAAGACTGAGCCGTGTGAAGTATTCCAGCAGTAAAATGACCCAGCTCAAGAGGGTTTTTAATTCTGTTGAGAAAGAGACACTCTCAATAAAAACAAGCATTGTAAATTTTCTAGCTTCTGGACAAGGTCATATTTGGGCTGCTTTCCTCTCTGGTGCAATTCCCATTCTGATCAACTCTGCAAATATTATTATGTAAAGAGCACAAGGCTTGCTACTCAAGTAGACATGCACACATGCCCAATCACATATTAGTCTGTGTTTGAATGTCATCCAGCAGAAAGTTTAAATGGAAAGGGAAATTTTCTGTTCTGGTTTCAGTGGGCTTCTCCATCAGTACAGTGAAGATTCACTAATTGACTCAGAAAATCAAAAGAGGACACCTGAAATCAGGAACTGTGCAAGAAAAACTGGACACATTGGTCACAGAAAAATTTGTTTCTTTTTGTCCTCTGTTCTGTTGACTACTTAAGAGCTGATCATTTTAAATGTGTGTTTGGATCTAATTCTTCAGGTGCATCAAATTCCTTATGTACCTCAATTTTTTACCTTTATCCTGCAACATCAGGGAACAGTGAGAAATGCAAAATTTTGCTCTGTCTGGAGGATAAAGGGAGATTCTAAAAATCTTATCATATTTATGAAAACTGAGTTTTTTAATATTGCTAAAACAGTGAATATTTCTGACCTGTTTAGTTGCTGAGCCATTAATCTTCTTTAGTTGAGTGTATAGGAGAAAAGAGGACTTTACTTGAGAGTAGAAATTTAACAGAACACTAGGAAGCTTAGAGGTGAGTATGTCTTTTTTAGTTTTTTCCCCAGTTAGACTGTTGTGTCCTTAGTAATATTTCAGTATATTTTTTGTGTAGAACACAAGTACAGTTAAGATCCATTCAATGATGCTCATTCATATTCCTGCTGCTTGAACCTTAAACAGAGACCTTAACCTCAACTTTGATTCTTTTTATTATCTGACTGATATTTGATATTTATGGTCAAGTTCAGGTAGGTCATTTTGAAAATTATGTTTTACAGATTGAAAGACATGACAACTGTGCATACGACTACTTGGAAATCCGAGATGGAACAAATGAGAACAGTCCTTTGATTGGTCACTTTTGTGGCTATGACAAGCCAGAAGACATTAGATCTACCTCTAATACCCTGTGGATGAAGTTTGTTTCTGATGGAACGGTTAACAAAGCAGGGTTTGCGGCTAACTTCTTTAAAGGTAAGTATCAAAACATATTTTGGGAGTTATGAACAGCTTATCACTTCTTCTTGGACTAGAAAAATTATGAAAGGATGTTAAAAATATTTCTGAATCTTTTTTTACTAATAGACTGTATTGTCTCTAGAATAATTTTTTTCCTGGGCATACAATTTATTCAAAACAAAACAGTAGAGGTTTTTGAATCTCCTAGAAGGAATATTCAGCACAATTTTCTACTGTTTTCAGGTTCCATGAATCAACTTAGTTCTGAAACATATCTAATTTTGTAAAAAAGTGGCACTTTTTTACATTGTGTTGTCAAATATAAGCAGTATAATTGCACTTACCCTGTAGGCAGAGAAAAAATAAAAAAAAAAAAAACAGATCAGAAATCATATTGAGCAATAACCTCATAGTCATCCTTCAGTTATGGGTGTTTTTTGGGGAGAGGAGCGTGTCATACAAATGCAGCTATGCCTGAAGCATTTGATGCATGGAAAGTTTGTAATTTGCACACGGTGCTGCTGGTGGCACAGTTAAGGCCATTGGCAGTGGTGTGGCCATGGTGACACCTGAAATACAGGGCATGATACCAGGAAAACCTTTTTGCACTTTTGAAAAGAAGCCATGGCTTTTCTAATCCTAACTGATAGTTTTCATTGTAGACAATTATAACTTTGAAGGCTATAGGCATGAGAGTAGGAGCTCTTATTTTTTTCCTGAGAAATTACTTGTCCTGGTGTAAGAAAACAATGTTCCAGCATCTGAGGAATATTTCAGTAATGAATCTCATGGGTATATTTCAGAGCTAGTGGAGAGAACACACAATTCTTTTCCCTCCCCCAGCCCTGATTCATCTTGTTCCTTTTAATATCAGTAGAATAAAAACCTAGGATTTGAGGATTCTGTTAATCTGTTTTTGAGTATGAATTCAGGATAATGTACAGATTGATTCTGAGGGAGATAAAGTGCCCTTCAAGTGACCCTACTGTGGATTTTCAATCTTTCCTTCAATACTTTGTGCAGTCTTTAGATTATGGCTGCCTGAATTACTGTATGCTGAACACAAAGTGCTTATAAATTAGTTTTGCAGCTGTCAGTAGATATTGTTTAAAAAAAAATATAAAAAAAAAAAATAACACCCAACAAAGGAAAATTTTTTATTTTCTCCATTGTGGGTCTCCTTAGCATTTGAAAATCCTCTAGTCAGCAACTGCAGTGGTTTATGTAGTGCATCTTATAATGGCATGCATACAGCTTTCTGGGTTAATATTGATCCAGCAGTTACAGCTGAGGAAGGTAATTATTTAACACATTTTTGCATTCTTGCCGGTCTTGGCAGAGGAAGATGAATGTGCCAAACCTGACAATGGTGGCTGTGAGCAGCGCTGTGTAAATACCCTGGGCAGTTACCAGTGCGCCTGCGATCCTGGCTACGAACTTGGTCCTGACAAGAAGAGTTGTGAAGGTACAGTGTGCTGCTGTCTTATGGGCTCTTAAAGCTCTCTGAGTGCCATTGCCTGAATGAAGTGCTATACATTTCCTAGGCTCTTTCTGAGCAGCATGAGATCTGTGGAACCCAACCCAGAAAACCAGTGCTGTCCTTTAAGTGTGATGCCAGAGCCATGTTTGTTCCGTGTCTCTCAGCAATTTCATTTTGAAGATTTTGCTATTTGTCAGTCATGAATGGTGCAAAGTAGGACTTCATACCACTTACTACACTATTCCTACCCACTAAAGCAAAGTCTCTCAAGGAGACAATTGCCAGCAGAGTAATGTGCCACTTTCTCAGAATCAGAGTGTTTAACAACCCCTCTGGCCACCTCTGACTGGGACGTGCCTGGGAAGCTGGCAGGTCTAGAAGAGCAATGTCCTCTATTTTAGCTCAAAGCTCAAAGGAATCCTCCCCACTCCTAGTCACACTGTCAAGTTTTCTTACTTTTCAGGGTGAGCAAAGCGTGTTCAAATAGTCATTTGGAGAAAAAAGAAAGAGATAAGTGGAAGTCTGTGTAAACATCGGATTGAACTGAGATAAGATTTTGCATTCTATGCGTATTTCATACCAAAGGAAAGAGCCATAAGCTCTTGATCATTATGCACCAACTATTGTTTGATTTTTACTCATAGACATCAATAAATCAAAGGATAGCACAAATTTATTCTTAGCTCATCTGTTTGACTAGTGAATGGATTTTGAAAACTGGGGTGCTTGGAGTCCTGGTTTTCTTCTGATGCAATTCACTGCTCTTGCTTTTTTCTAATTTCCTGTCTTTAATTCATTATTTTTCATAGTTTGGAGTAGTTTTGCCTAGTTCCTTTGCAATTATTTCTTGTTATTTTGCTTTTGGATCTGCAGGGCTGGTTTTGTTTTTTGTTTGTGTGAGCTGGTGAAAGTCCTAGATTAAAGACATGTTAGATTGTGGCTCTCATGAAGCTGGGGTTTTTTTTTGGTTGTTTTTCCTCCCTCCCTGACCTTTCGTAAAGAGAACATTGGAAAAACAATTTATTTGGATGTCTGCACATTAGATAGACAATAAGTTTAGTCAAAGGGGGGGGGGGGCGTGAAGACAGAGGTTTGATCTCTGGGCTTTTGATCATCAGCCCAAATTTACGTAAGGAATTGAGTTTAGTCTGCTTGCTGACTCAAGTCAGAATATTAGAGAAGTCTTTCTGCATACTCTTCTGCCTCTGAAAAATAGAAAAGAGATACATTCCTGGCATCCAAACAATAAAGCAACTCTGTCAAAAGAAGTCACTCTAAGCACTGCAGTGCAGTGTAGAGCAAAAACCCTGAGCTATCCCTAAAAGTGTATGTGTTTGTTCCAGTTGAGGTGGTACTCACTGTATGTAGATAGTATTTGGAACTGTTGAATTAAAATTACTGCGTAGTAACTGTGAACATTACTTCCTCCTTATAGTTTGGGCCTCTGTGGGGTGGGCTAGCTGTATTAATTCACACATGAGTAGAAGCCTCTAGACAGAAACTTTAAACTATACTTCACTGCAGTGTTGACATGCACAGAAATTTGCTTATGCTCTTCTAATCCAAGTCTCCACCAATGGCAGCATATTAGAAAGGGTTAAGATTTTCTTTTTTCACTATTTCCACATGTCCCGCCCTTGCCTCAAGGATCAATAGAACAATGTTCAAAAGCAGAAGCTGAAATCTGGCAGTAGTTTTTCTGACCCAGATTGGATCATTTGAGGGGACAGCTTGTGTCATCTGGGTGCCTGGGTGGAGTCTCTCAACCCATGTCTGGTCTTTTTTGATACACTGAGGTGTGACCCAGGGTCTTAGTTCACCCATTCCCATCAGATTACTTTTACATGTGTGCCAAGAAGTGTGCTGCATGGAAAACTAGGGACAGGAGAAGCATTAGTGTGTGTCTGAGTTGACAAAATGAGCCTTGACACAGTAACTAGTGAATTCTCCCAGCTGTGTTAGATGGAGTAGATGCAGTATGTGAGATCATCAGCTAGACTGGAATCACCAGTTTTTAAAAGCATTCCTTGTTAGCGGAGAGCAGTTGAATAGAACTCCCTCCTTCAGCTCTTTGGAAAGAGATTTGTGGATGATTTCCAGTGCTGTCACAGTGCTGTAATGGTTATCAATGTAGCAGAGTGTGATCAAGAGCTTCTCTAAATCCCTTTACTTTCCTTAGGAAAAAAAAAATTGCACAGATGGAAAAGATTAATGAGTTTATCCTTTGCTAGTTGAACTGCATTCAAGAACGTAGTACAGTATTTTTCTGTTTTATGGAGGTGATTATCTGGCATCTATTTGGAAATAAGAGGCATTTTCTCTTTTAATTGAACATCCATGATTCAGCAAAAGTAATTGTGACTGAAGTGTGCGTGAATGCTCTTCCAAAGAAGTGACCCTATCTAGTAGGTTATGGGAGGCATATACAGCCATATGAGCTGAGACAGGTAGGGCTGATTCTGCATCAATAACCAAGGAGAGAAGCACATCCTACATATCCCTCTGTCAGAAGAGTGGTGGTCAAGGTCTTGGGGAGGGCAGTGAGGTCAGAGGACTTGCATGGGAAAGGCTGTAAGACAATAACCAGAGTCTCTGGAGGGAAGGGAAAAGAATGAATATGATAACGCCTTGTGTAGTCCTGAAACTTATCTCTGCCCACAAACCTGCAAGCTGTTCAAGATAGGGGCTGTCTCTTTCTCTTTGTTTGCACCAAGCATGATAAAGCAAGATTCTGATTAGTCTGTCTGGGCATTGCAGCATATAAGTAATGAGCGGACTGATTCTTCTCAGTGTGCTTCTGTTTATAGTAAAACACACTGTCAGTCAAGAAATGATGTTCTCTTAATTTTTCAGCTGCTTGTGGAGGACTCCTGACAAAACTAAATGGGACTATAACCACACCAGGGTGGCCAAAAGAGTATCCTCCAAACAAAAACTGTGTGTGGCAGGTGGTTGCCCCAACGCAATACCGAATTTCAATGAAGTTTGAGTTTTTTGAGCTAGAAGGGAATGAAGTAAGTAACCGTGAACAAAGAGCTGCACAATCTGTTATACTCTAAATGGTTTCACAAGCATTCGAAAGTAGATATTGTCTTATAAAACCCTTGCTGACCTTTCATATGCTGACAATAAGCATGGATATTCTTGTTTTCGTTTTGGGACTGTTTCTGGATTCTTTCAAAACAAACAGGGAAAGAATAGCTCTCTTTTACATATCATCTAAATGTGTATGTATTACAAGAAATTTTAAAAAATGTTCTCTGCTGAGTCTCAGCTGACTTTTTTATCAACAAAATAAAACAGAGCAAATGGGGCTGAAGCATATTGGAAAGAATTCAAGAGAAGAAAATCTGGAGAAACCAAATCATCTTTACAGACTGACTACAAAGAATACACATAAGCTGTGGTTAGTGATGGAGTGAGGGAGCATTTAAATCACTTAGAAGTATCTCACTGGGGGAATATTTTGAAGCGAGCAGTATCAGAAATAAGTCACAATAGAACAGCAGCAGTTTTTGAGCTGGGCAACACCCAGAGGTATGGGGGATCTTCTGCCCAGGTAGGAGGAGGAACAGGGCAGAGCCCTCCACGTGCTAAAGGATGCTCCTTACAGCTTTAAACAAAGTCGTGGGGGTTGCAGTACTGTTTTGGATGAGAAGCAGTAAAATGTGGGTTTCAACATCCTTTTCAGCTTTTGTTCTGCTTCATAGGCAATTCTCTGTCATATCACTGAATTCCCTCACCACTCTCCAGCCATAACATGCTGTAACCATTGAGTTTATATGCACATTCCTTACATGGCATTAAGAACACAAACCTCAGTATGTTATTTCTGACATTTCTATTTATTTCTAAATAAGTTTGTAGCAATGTATTTAGTATAAAGAGGGCCCACCTTTTGGCAGAGGTATTTGAAGGGACAAAAGACGGAGTTTGATTTATAACTAAGAACCAAACCAGTCATGACTTCTCCAAAATATCTCAATATCATTTTCAGAGGCAGCAATGTCAGATTTCCCCCTCCTGTAATTTTTTTGAGTGGGTTCTCAAGTCCATGAAATTCCAATTTTCAATGATATATACATTACACTCACGTCCTGTAATCATTATTACTAGAAGTGCAAGAGATGTAATAAAAGCCTAAAAGTCCCAAAGAATTAAAATTTAATTACCATTTGAACAAGTCATAAAAACCTTTTTCTTGCACTTTCTTGGTACATGGGCAAAATTTGCGAGGAAAACACCCAGTATGTAATGAAGTTAAATCCCTTCTCTAAGGTCATAAAAGACATGTAACATAAGCAGGTAGAAAAATTCTAAATGTGTTTCAACAATCAGAACTGGAGTTCTATCATCTCATGTGCTACTAAATCTTGGCTTCACTGTTAAATGGTAGTACTAAGGATAGATGCCTGTGAAAAACAGAAGAAACATATAATATCTGGAAAATTCTTATATTGTCTGACTGCAGGCATAAAATGTATACATTTATCAAGTATTCCATTCTTTTTATTTCTATAGGAGCTCCATTTAGGTCCAAGTTTAATAGTTTTTTACACTATTACTATTTTAATATTTTACATTCACATTGTATAGTTTAATTTGTAAATTTTTTTTCAGTGCAATACAGTATTGAGGAAGTTAGACCTATCTGAAATTACATTTGATTTCTGATTTAAACCTAGACTACCACAAAAACTCACTACTATTATATAGCTGGAATTGGTGGGATTTATCAATGTAGTGAGCTATATTTGAAAATCACATGCACTTTTAGAAATATGTCTTCCAATTAGTATAGATCAGCATGTGGCTGTAACAAGTTTTATGAATCTTTGTGTTCCTTATACTGTACAGAAAGAGTTTCAGCTGAATCAGTCACTTTTCAACTCTGCCACATGTGAAAAAGCTTCCGGTAACATTAAAAGTTTCATCTAAATCTTCACTATATAACATTAAAACCAACTGGAAATTATGAAAGTTTTTTCATAGAGAAAACAACAAAGGCCAAAAAAATCCTTTTCTGTTGTTCCCTTCCAGCTCCCCTGACACTTTTTTTGACTGGAAATTGCAATTTTTCAAATACAATTTGGATTTAATGGACCAATATAAGCTCTGTATGAATCCTCCTGGCCAATGTTCTCTCTTAAGCTATTAATTGCAGACAACTGGGACATTTTTGATTAAATGATTTATAGTTGAGCCTAAGAAGCTTAGAAGTTTTTGGCTGGATGGCTTTAAGTTGACCAAGGGATTATGCATTGAAAGTATTATCATTAGAACTAGGCCTTGCATAAGGCTTTTTTATTACATTATATTACTTTATTTTTAACCTTTTAATGAAAATGGCACGCATCCTGTTCCAAATTATAGCTATGCTACTGTTGGTAAAAGTTGCATGGTTTTAATAGGGGAAAGTTCTATATTTGGAAATAAATGAATATGTCTTAAATATGTAATGATGAAAACTTACCTTATAAGTTTCTAGGCAAAAATTAACATTTAAAAAAAATCTTTGTGATGCAAGCAGTAGGTTTGTAGGTTTGTGGTATGTGGTTTATAGCACACAGATAAGTATAATTTTTAGGATGAATGTTTCTAGATTTTAGTTTACTTTCAATGGAATGTTTGCTTTTTAAATTAAGTGGAAATGCTTCTAAGCATCTTGAAATTTAGATATCGAACACAGGTCAGTATCAGTAAAAATATAAGTTGGAATGTAATTCATAGTAAAGCTAGTGACCTTAAAATATTCTTACCTAGAATCAACAAATGTAAGAATTTCCAAATGCTTTCAGAATCAGGAGGATGTGAGGAAGGATATTGGTCATTTATCATTCAGCAGCAATATATATACCGATCAGAATTCTGGCATTTGTAAACAGCTTCATGCTTTTATTTTGATTAGCCAAATTTTCTTTCTTTCTCTTTCTTTCTCTCTCTTTCTCTCTCTTTCTCTCTCTTTCTCTCTCTTTCTCTCTCTTTCTTTCTCTTTCTTTCTCTTTCTTTCTCTTTCTTTCTCTTTCTTTCTCTTTCTTTCTCTTTCTTTCTCTTTCTTTCTCTTTCTTTCTCTT